>JANHFO010000072.1:66630-83565 GCA_032468095.1 Pareas carinatus
AATAAGACCTACTTACAGTTTTGCCTCTCACTGAAATATAAGGCATCCCCTGAAAATAAGACCTCCCCAATAATAAGCCCTCGGACTTCTGGTTCTGGGCGGCCTCGGTGGGAAAATAGGACATGCCCTGGAAATAAGACCTAGTGCATCTTTGGGTGCAAAAATTGATATAAGACATTATTTTTGGGGAAGCACTGTAGTACTAGCCCAAAATGTCTTTCTTTTGTCTCAAAGCAACAAGGAAATAGGCATTTTTATATTTCAGAGGACTTTGTTTAACTTTATCATTGTATCTTTAGATTTTCAATATGCAGTATCTTTTAATATAGGTAATTCTTAACTTACAGCAGTTTGTTTAATGACCATTTAAAGTTACAACGGCAGTGAAAGAAATGACTTATGACTGTTTTCACACTTACAACCATGGTCCTTTTGATCAAATTTCAGATTTTTGGCAACTGACTCATATTTATGACATTTGCAGTTTCCCAGGGACATGTGATCATATTTTGTAACCTTCTAATCAGTGAATCTGGGACATGCCAGGTCCATTTTACAACCATGTACCATCTTAAAAACTGAAGTGATTTATTTATCTGTGGCAAGAAAGATGGAGCAAAATTCACCTGAACTTTTGTCTCCAAAGGTCTTATGCACCATGCAAAGCATGAAAGATCCATGGGAACTAGAAGCCAAGTAAATTTGTCAAAACTCAAGGTGGATCCTTTCAATTGGCAGAGCAGCCTTGTCCTCTGTGTTGCAGTATAAAAATACGGTGATACCCTCTAAAGAGTCAAGAGGGGCTGAAACTACAAGATAGGTAAGCTGAACAGCAGGAGATAACAGGACCATGAACATAAGCTACAATAACACCATCTTAAATAACCTACATGAAGGTGAACTGTCTTTGACCGGTCAAGCATCATTAATTACCTGGTCCTAGATAGGCTTGAAATAAGTAAACTAAACTAGTATACTTGTTCAATGTAATTTTTGACATAGAACTCAGGCATCTCCATGATCTAATGATTTAGTAATGTGTATGCTCACAAACATTACAATGATGCCGATGAACAAAGCATAAAGTTTTCCATCAAACTGAAGAGCACATGATGGGTTTGTTTAAGCCGTACTGTCAAGGTTTGCAACACAATATTGTTCCTTCATGTGAAGTCAAAAGAGAGAAGCTTCCATGAATTCTTTGATTGTCTAGCTTTGCTATTGTTGAAAGGAAACCTGGTTTCAACCACTGAGCAATCTCTGTCATCTCCATTGTTGGGAGAAAGATGTGGAATCTCTTGTACAGATTCACGCTTAAGGCAATTGCACCTGAAGAAAATCCACTACAGCAGTTGTTGAATATTAAATAATTCCACCGGACACAACTGGACAATGTATCTCCTTTTCTGACATACTAGCAGAAAATATATAGTACAGCCACTAAGAAATTGGCAGGAGTCACATTTAACAGGGTTTCAGTTGTTCACTGGTATTTTAGGCAAATGTATTCCTGAATACCAGTAGAAATGGAACTAAATGGATACTGTGGCAAGGTGACGTGCCAGCTGGAAGAAAGTGATTGGGGCTGTACCAAAGTCAGGAAGCTTTTTAGGGAAAGTGAATGGCTCAGCACAAGATTAAGAGCATGGACAGCAGGCAGAACAGGGGGAAATATACCTGTAAAGTGACATGTCTTAGATATTTGTGTGTGTGTGTGTGGGTAGGGCAGTAACAACCCAGCCTGCCAAGACCTGAGATTCCAGCCCTGGGCTAAAAAGGAAGACCAGAAGGGAAAACTTGAGGTAGCTTGTGAGTGTGTAGAAAGACTGGATTCAGGAGATGGACAATGGAACTTTGTAAGTTAAGGCTTTTGTTTTACACCCAGAAAGCCAGGAGAAAACTTATAGACATACCAGGAACGGTAATTGAGATAAGGAGAAAAAGAAGAAGATATACTATATCATAAGCAGAGAGAAGAAAGAAGAAAGATTTGAGGGGGAGAAAAACTAAGTAGGTAAAGACTAGATTTTTTATATGTCTTATACTATTCTGTACATATTACCTCATTAGTATAGTGTCCCTATTTTAACTGCTATGTGTAAGTTTATCAGTCCCTATCCTGGCCCACTCTCTGACAGATAACCTTCCCTACTGTGGGAAACTCCTCAATCAGGTGACAGAATGAGTCTGGAGAAAACTTTTGTAATACATCATGACACATATTATTAAGTTACCAAGATCTTGACAATCTATCTTGCTTCATGGTTGAAGCAAAAGGAAAAGTCAATTAGTTAAATCTTTTCTCTGTTTGGCAATGAGCTGGGTGGGATCTCTGGATTGGATTCATCTTCTTTATAGCAATAGTTGCTCTATCTGCAATCTGAGTAACTTTGAATTTAACTAAATGACAGACTCAAACAAAGGAAAGGATTGAAAAGTCAAGATTGGGAGCTGACTGCATCAAAGTTCCATTCCTTTTAATATATAATGCATGAAACTCATGTAAACAAGGGATAGAACTTTGATCATGTAGTCATGCCTGTTATGCTTTAAGAGTCCAAACAGTTGATTTACCATCTATGGATGTAGACCTTGATGAATCATGGCAATTACTAAGACCAGGATAGTGATTACTATAAAAGCAGCATTTCGTTCTCTCCATTGATGTATCTATGTTCCAGAGTTACTGTTTTGATTGCTGATTATCCTGATTAGTTTATATGATATTGAATGTTTGACTGTGTATGACTATTGGACTGTTAATGGATATTGAAGATTGAACTGTGTCTATATCCTGTATATAAATACCTTTATACCCTTTACATTCTGTGTGAGTGTGTGTGACACTGAGTTCATTGCTTCATCCCTGCTCACTGCCTTCTGTATTTGCACTGTCCTTGCAACCAAGGAATCTCTGCTTATTCCTAATAATGCCCACCATCTTAAATTGTCTGACACCCCTCTTCTTACAGATACTTCTGGACTCAGTGCATTTGATTGCTTTTCAGTTCTTGGATTTTTTAAATACCAAGTTAATTTTTAAAAGGCTAATAAACATCCCAGAATAGCCAGGATCATTTATGACATTTTTTTTTTGAAGAAAGGGTGTGGTGGTTTTATTTTTGAATAAATTTTGAATTTTTATAGCAGTTAATGTTTCATATCCAGATTATTTGAAGGGTGGGGAGGGCTCAGGCCGAAGGCTCCTGTATTGCAAGGCTTTTCCAGGATTAAAATAAGTTAAAGGACAAGTTAATTGCATGGTACCCTTTTTCTGAAAAAGAAATGACTGTGGGTTTCTATGACAACTCCTTGCAATGTGGCCTATTAATGCAGAAACAAATAATGAGACAGATCCCTTTGAGATAAAATATACAAGTAGGCTTTTAAAAGATATATTGTGTGCTTGACTTTTTGCATGAAGTCTGATCTCATGATGAAAAGAAAACTCCTACTGGGTTTTCTTCAGAAGAAGCAGAAAGCAGAAAGCAAAGAAATATTAAAATCAGTATTAGTATCATATACTTACTCAGCTTGTCTTTACTTCTGCTCATTTCCTTATGTTACACACAGAGATATGTTTCCTTAAGCAAGCCAATTTCTTATGGGATGGAAGTTTTCTTAATATTTTACATAGTAAAACAGCTATAAATCACACTTCGAACTGATGTTATTTTGGGGCACAATCGCAGTATTCTCTTGTTGGATTATTTTAGTAACTGTACAATAACAGTCAATAAACAGAGTGACATTTACTTGTCCTCAAACCAAAACAACTAGACACAAGGACAGTTTCTTTCCCCGTGCTATCAATCTGATCAACAACTAACTTCCACAACACTGTTAAATTATCTAATAGAAATATATCATTATTATCCTTCTCACCTTTCCTATTACTTATTACTTATTATCTATTCTCTTATTTGCATGACAATGACTTCTTGCTTACATCTTAAATATATAATAGTTGTGTCATTTAGTATCATAGTTTGACTTGTAGATTGATTATTTGTATTCTATGACTGTTCAAATATAGACTATACCAAAACTATTTAAAAAAAAGAATTGTATGGCTTGGTGAATGTGTTTTGTGACATGTTTTGTCACAAATGTTTTGACATGTGACATGATGAAATGTTTTGTGAGATGATGATTGTACTTTATAACATGATGACAGGAGGAATGCACTTTATGATTATGAATAGACCTAATACGTACATGACCTGATGAATGTGCTTTATGATTAGGAATGTAACTTATGATTGTAACCATTGTTTGTCAATTATAGCCTTATGATTGTAATCATAGTTTGTCAATTATAGCTTGTATGTAAGTATAGACCATGTACACCAGAGACAAATTCATTGTGTCTCCAGACACATTTTGCGAATAAAATTCTAATTCTAATTCTAATTAAAGGTGAGCAAAGTAGAATAATCTGCTTCGTCCCATTGCCAGTTCTCTTTGTTTCTATTCTGGCTTCTACTAGAAGAACAATGTCTATGTTTGGTGGCTCTGTGTTGAGTGAGAAATCAGGATTCAGTAGAATTCGACAGGAATCTCTCTTGAGGGGAGTGTTAGTCAATATTTTTATTACACATTTTTTCTGTGTAATGCAGAAGGCTGAATTAGAAGTTTCTATGTATACATTTCCACCATACAGTTCTATGATTCTCCAGGTAGATCTGTGCCCATATACCTTGAGGATAAAGGTGATAGTCTGGTCTGAAAAAAATGGACTTCCACACTCCCCAGCCCTCTGGAAGACTTCCCAGGTGTGTCAATATCTGCTTAGAATACATTCCCTACAGCCAACTGACAGCACTGTTAACACAGTGGTGAAGTACATCAAATTCTACAGAAAAACTATCACATTTTGTTGTGTATTTATGGAGGAAAATACTACTATAAAACCTGAATAGCTAAGAGTGCCTTAAGATTGTATTCTTGAGAATATAATGAAGATGAAATAGAAAATTGGGGTCAAGTTAAAAAGCCCCTTACCCAAAGACATCATCCAGATAAAATAAAGCATTAGCTCAGCTGTAAATTTTTTAGATGCAAGGAATGCTCAGGCTAAGGAATGTTGCAAGCAATAATGCAATAGCGACTAAGTTAACCACAAAAAATATTAATGAGGGCAGCTAAGAAAAAAGTAAATAGCTGTGGGAACTCAGGGCTTTTAGACAGTAGCTAGAGACATGTTTAGGTATGTTTTCAAGTCTTTGTTTTAGCTCAAGGGTCCTCTTGTCCTCAGAACCATTATCTATCCTTTCTCAGCTCATTACCACACACATTGACACGCATATTCTACAACCCAATCACTGAACCAGAAGCTAATTATATTATCTTTTGCATACATCTTTAAAGAGAGACTGTAACCCATCTCCTCTTTAGGTTTATCATTGCCTCTGGTACTCATCAACAAATCAGTTTTTGCTTCAGTAAAAGTATGCTGATCTGTGGTTTAAAATGAACTCCAAAATCTTCACATAAGGACAATATGAAGACACAGTAGAAAAAAGGACTTGCCAGTTATAAGGAAGGAAGAAACATGGTATGGACAATCATGCATCATCTCCTCTTTTGCTTTTATATGGCCCCACTCTTACTTGGACTGTGTTGTTGCTATGGATTAAACAGTGACATGGAATTTCTTAGATGTGCTACAGAAAGGTCAAAGGGGGAGAGTGAATGACCAGAGGTTGCGATATGAGCAACTGGGTCATAGAGTGTGATAGGATAAAGAGAGTGTCAGAAGAAGAAAAGATGCAGCAGAACTAGCCCAGCAATGTCCCCTATCAACAACCAAGAAGATTGCCATGAGCAGAACTTGTCCAACAAAGTTGACTGCTGTCAGCAGTAATGGAATCTGTGATAAACTGAGCAAAACAAACAATAGCAATCTGTCAGAACCAAATAAAAGCAGGACTATCTGAGGCAGTGGCCAAAGTATCAACTCAGAGGTGACTCCACAGCTCAGCAGCTACCAGAATCTGCAAGCAGGAAGTCTAGCAGTTGAAGCACTGTAGAAGATATTGAAAATGGCCTTGAACAACAGCAGGAAAAACCTCTACCAAGATAATCCTGAGAAATTAAGAACCAATACCCTATAAGTCAGATAAGCACAGTATGAGCCTAGGTCAAGACAATAACCTAAGAAAACATCTCAAACAAGCCCTTCCCTAATTCATCCAAAGATAAAGAGAGAGATGGGAAAAGCACATTCAGATTTGCAAAATTATGTTAATAAAATACGTTAATATTCAGTAAAAGTGGTTCTGACTTAAATGGCATTGATTTGTCTAACAAGTTTGGTCTAACTTGTAGGACAAGTCTTTAAATTCCTATAAAATAAAAATAAATAGAAAGAAAACTAGCATAATCTTTATTGTGATTGCAGTGAATATGTGAAGCTCAGAGTTAATACACTGTATTGTTGCAATTCTCCATGCTTTGTTTTGGGATTGCAGATGTTGAATTATCCTCCTTAGTAACATCATCAGTGCAGGAATGCTAAAGAATCATGGTTGGTTGGTTTTATACCTTTTTCAATCTTGTTTGATATATGTTTATGTTGGAATGGGGTGGATGTTGCTTTGCAACTAATTGATTCATTGTTGGTAGAACATTAGTTTGACTGATAAGGTCAAGGTTAAAGGAGGATCTCTTCCTGGCTGTTTATACCCATTCAATCTAGTCTGGCAGGATGGACATGCTTCTGGTCCTGTTGGCCAAGGAATGGTAGTTGGCAGGACCCAGAGGGCAAGCCTTTTCCGCCTCCCATATGGAATATTCTCCTTCCAGAGATCAGGATGTCTCCAACCCAAAGCCCCAAGTGTATGAAGGTACCATCTCCTGCTTGTGTTAACAACTGATAATTATATTTTTCTCAGCTGATGTGTATTTTAATTTTTGTACTTGTCACTGTAATTGTTTTTACTTTTAATACAGTTCACAACCCAGAGTCACTTGTTGAGGTAGATAACTATACAAATTGAATGAATGAAGGAATGAATGAAAGTGGTGGTGTTTAGATGTTATTTGTATATTGGTTGTTTCCTGTGAAATTAGTGATGTTGATAGCTGCGTGGCGGCTCATTGAGACAGTGTTGATCTTTCTCTGTGACTTTTGAACATTTTTTTTTCTTGATGTTGTTAGATTGGTAATTTTAATTTACCTAGGTGTTGATTTATAGCTACATGATGGGGAAATGCTGTATGTTGGGGCTGATGTGCTAATCTTGCATCTTTGGTTATATCTTCTAATAACACTAGCAATAGCACTTAGACTTCACAGTGCTTTACAGCCCTCTCTAAGTGGTTACAGAGTCAGTATATTGCCTCCAACAATCTGAGTCCTCATTTTATCGACCTTGGAAGGATGTAAGGATGGATCAGGCTTGACCTGATGAGGATCGAACCCCTGGCAGTCAGCAAAATTAGCCTGCAATACTGCATTCTAACCACCTCACCACCATGTCTCTAATAGGTCTAGTAATAGAAGTCTATTGATCATTGCTTAGGTGGCATACCATGCTGCTAATGTTGCAAGACTAGATGGGGGTGGGAGGGAGTCTCACCATCTTTTCTGGTAAGTATATTATCATTAGCTACCAAGTATATATTTTATCACAGACTCGTTGTTTCTGAAAGTTGGTTTGGCCCACTAAACTATGTTCTGGTCCCCACGGAAAGGGTCCGCAACTTTTTAAAAACTTTCAGTAATGGAGGCTTTTTACCAGGTTCGTCTGGTCCACCAGTTGTGCCCCTTTCTAGATCGCGACGCCATACAGATGGTCACTCAGGCACTCGTCATGGCCTGCCTGGACTACTGTAATGCTCTCTACGTGGGGCTCTCCTTGGGTCGCATCGGAAGCTTCAACTGGTACAGAATACAGCCGCTCAGGGGATTATGGTTGGCAGTGGTAGGGCCCATGTGACCCCCCCTGCGCAAGCTGTACTGGTTGCCGGTAGGCTTCCAGGTGCGCTTCAAAGTGCTTGTTATGACCTTTAAGGTGCTCCATGGCTTAGGACCCAGATATATTTATATATTTAAATTATTGTTAAACTCTGTCTTGTATGTTTTTGTTATTATTGTTGTTTTATTGTTGTTTTTAAATGGCTGTACACTGCCCTGGGTCCCTTCGGGGAGAAGGGCGGTATAAAAAAAAAATAAACTTAAAACTTAAACTTAAACTTCTTCATAGAGACTGCGACATAAAATTCCATAAATAACCATGGTTTTTTTATTTTACTATAGGAAGAATGAAGGATGAGGAAGTTGATAGTCCGCACTGGGGTACCTAAAGTCATACAATCACCAGAATGGCTTCATCTGGCCTTAAGTTGTATTTAATTGCTTATTTCAGTTCTGTTTGGAAAGAAAAACAAAACTCAAAAAACTTTGTAGGGATCAATTTGGATTTCTAATATGAAATAGCCGACCCTTTATCTGCAATTTATTGCTTGAGAGGGAGAGAAAAGGGCAATTAGAAAAAAGAATGTCAGAAAAATGAATGTATATTTACATTCACTATTTGGTTCTGCCCCAATCAACACTGGTTCTCCAACATATTACCCATGGGGAAATCTAATCTTTGCCAGAATACAGCTGTTCACATTCTTATGCTCCAATCTCAATAATCTTCATTCTACATTAGCAAACTTCAAATTCAAAAGTTTCTGTAATTAAACATACCTGCATAAATTTCTCTGTTTGGGGCAGTATATTTTGCAATGTTTGCAGTAATCAATGTGAAAGGGAAATAACACATGCCATAAGTAAGCTTTACCTGGGATTTGCTCCCAGAAAAGTAAAATATTGCCATCTGAGTCCTTTTTACTTTTGAAGCTCCTTATCATGTGATACTAAGTCTTAAAATCTCAGTTAATGGCTTGAAGATATATGTTCTGGCAAATTTGCTGCCAGTAAACTGCTTTGGATCTTGATATGTAGACAGGAATCTGACCAGAGATCGATGTTTCTTTGAGTTGCACAGAAGACAGACAGTTTTAATCATTTTTAACAGTATGTTCATAAAATTAAATTATGTTAGCAATACCATATATTGTGTCTTTGTTCGCATAACCCAGATGTGTACATATACCTCTGTATAATTCTGAAGCCTATCTGGAGAATTTTTTTTCTCTATATAACAAAATAACAGAGTTGAAATGGACCTTGGGGGTCTTCTAGTTCAATTCTACGCTCATGCAAGAAATTATCTATTATTTCAGACAAATGGTTGTCCAATCTCTTCTTAAAATCTTGCATTGTTGGAGCTCCCACAACTTCTGGAGGTAAGTTGTTCCATTGATTAATTGTTCCAGCTCTTAGTTCCAGGTTATTTCTCTCCTTGATTAGTTTTCATTCATTGCTTCTTGTCCTGCCTTCAGGAGCTTTGGAGAATAGGTTGACTTCTTCTCCTTTGTGACAACCCCTTAGATATTGGAACACTACTATCATGTCACCTCTGGTTCTTCTTTTGATTAAACTAGACGTACCTAATTCCAGCAACCATTCTTGATATGCTTTAGCCTCCATTTTTGTTGCTTTTTGTTGTCCTTCTCTGCACTCTTTCTAGAGTCTCAATATCTTTTTTACATCATGGCAACCAAAGCTGAATGCAATATTCCAAGTGTGGTCTTACCAAGGCATTATAAAATGATATTAACACTTCACATGATCTTAATTCTACTCCTCTGTTAATGCAGCCTTGGACTGCATTGGCTTTTTTGGCATCTGTAGCACACTGCTGGCTCATATTTAAGTGATTGTCCAATAGGATTTCAAGATCTCTCTAGAAGTCACTACTGTTGAGCCAGGCACCACATATACTATACCTGTACATAAAGTGCATAAAGCAGGCATTTTTGATAAAGCGCTCTTCCATTGTGATAGAAATTGAACATCAAGGTAATCAAGATGTTGCTTCTCACTCTCTGTGCAATTATTCAGATTCACTCCACATGTTAAAATGATTTGACATAAATTTGTGGCATGGGTTATTTTTTAAAGATGGGCATCTTGAATTGGGGATTTTGTGAATAGTCATGCCTCCATGGGTAGTTATTTCTTTGGTGTCAAATGCTTCATTCAAACATGAACACAATAATTTTTCCTGCATTTTTTATTTTTATATTTTTCTTTGGCCAATTTATATAGTTGTCCAACTCGTCTGAAATGACTGAGCAGAGTACAATAAGAGCAAGAATTAAAACATTTTCCAAAGTACTAATATACTTTGTGATTTGTGGAAACACCAGCCATATTTTGGTCACCGATGCTATTTACCTGGTGCTAACTTTAGATTTGGTTTTTTTTTAAAAAAAATAAGTAGAGTATATGAAAAGAGATTTACTGCAGTCTGTCCACATGATATAGAATAAACTAGTAATGTCCCATAAATCCATGACAGATCTGAAATGGAAAACCTGTTCATGTATCACTATTAATTCAGCTGAATTTATCCATATGCTAACAGTCTGTTGACTTCTACTCCTCCTGCTCTCTCTCTCCCTTCCTCTCCCTCTCTCTCTATCTCTCTTGCTGTAAAATACAAATCTCTGCTTAATAAATTGTTGAAATATATTTTAGCTGCAACATTCATTTCTTGTCTGGAGATATTCTTCAATCAATCTTAAGTTCTACAAAAAATGTCATTCAATCAACTTCAGTGCTAATTACATCATCGTTTTAGTAAAATAAAACTCATGCTTTCCATCTCTTGGGTGCTGGAAGGATGAACACTTTTCTGAGATCAGGATGCCATAGCATGCCACAGCCTGCCTTTTCTCTTGGTTTCGCATAATTGCCTTTCCCATATAGAAAGTAAAATAAATTAGATCTATGCTTTTTCTAAGAACATTCAAGCTTTATTTGTTATACTTTCTGATAAATAGACGTGCACACAGAACCACTGTCTAGTCAATATGAAGTGAACTTTCGGGGACAAATTGTCATTCCCTTGATGTTGAAGAACTGCAAGTTCCAGCATCCTCACCAAGATGATTAATGATGAGGAATGTTAAGAGTTATATGACACCAGGAGGAACATAGCTTAGCTTGTGTCTAAGCGTGGGGGCATTTCTGGATGCTGCCCTTGATCTCTTTGTCAATGTCTCTATGTGGAAGATTTACAGAAGTATTATGTTAATATGCAAACGTATTCCCATGCTGCCATAATGCATCTACAAATCGGATAGTACAGGGCTGGGTACTGATTCTTGTAACTTGAAGGCAATCAAGCACCTTTCTTGATGTATTATTGTGGGGATTTGGGTCACATTTCAGAAACAACAGCCAGACAATCACCTCTCTATTTTGTTCTCAACTCAAGTTTGTAGCAATTAGAATGCCAGCCCTGTGGTTATAGAAAGATCACAGCTTAGGAGCAGAGAACATGCTCTGGTTACAAAAGGTGGTAGTTTTAACCCCTGGCACTTGCATCCTTGGAAGTATGAACATTTTTACTGAGTTTGTGAGCATTCCTGGGAGCATGAAAAGGAAATCCTATCAGAGAAGTGATTAATGAAGAAACTTTCATAATAAAACAAAATAAGCTTTATTTACAAGGGAATATATTATAAAGGTATTTGCCCTAAGATGTATTTTCACAAGCAGGCAGCTGTCATATTTACTTTATAAAATAAATCAGCAAAGGAAACTATACAGCTGTTCTACTACACTTTATTTTTAAGAAAGATTAGTTGACTCACTATAGTAAGGAAAATTTTTAGAGTTAGTTGAAAGATTTGGGTCATGTAAATAGGTAATGGTGTGGTGTGGTGAAGAATATGCTCTTAGGAAATGGCAATATACAGTATAAAATGAAATGCTCATGAAGAAATGCATAAAACTATTTATTTTTTTAGAAAAATCCCTAAAACTGGCGAAGAAAAGAAATCAATTTGACTGCTGCTTCTGTGTTATACATTGAAGAAGAATTAGGTCTAAGTGACCTGAAGTTAGAGAACAAAAAATGATAAACCATTGTAAAAATAACCAAATATGTCTTACCCCTTGTTTTAAATAATGATCATTCTAATACATAGTTTGAATACATTAGCTTTCTTTATATTTTTGTATCATTTTATTAACATTTTACAAACACATAAAACTAACAAACTAAGTAAGTAAATAAGTAAGTAGGGAGGGAAGGAAGGAAGGAAGGAAGGAAGGAAGGAAGGAAGGAAGGAAGGAAGGAAGAAGCAAAAGTGCAAATAGTATTTTAAAAAATAGAAAGAGGCTCCTGATTTTTTCTTCAGCAGATATGAGATTATATTGGAAGACTCTCAAAGTCCATTCCAACCTTATTATTCTATTTTCTATAAATACATTAATAACCTTTTTTCATATATTATGATTGCTCACTTTTTCTGTTTCATATCCATAAGGAGTTTACAGACAACCATAAATGTAGATTTCTTCCCCTAATCAAAGAGGTTAATTTAGTCATTGCTGCAAGTTCCAGCATCTTCACCAACCATTCCTGCATTGTGGATAGTGTTAAACCTTTCACTTTTGAGCATATAATAGTCTCACTGCAGTTGCCATATATAATTACCTCTTTTCAGTTGCTTGTCCATTAGTCCCCAAAGAAAAGTCTCTAGCTAAAATTGTACTTTAATCTTTAAAATCTTCTAAATTAAAATATGTATTTGTATACAAAATGTTTTGGTTTTTTTATGTGTCTACTAAACATGATAAAATGATCCTTCATGTTGTTCACATTTCTTGCAAAGATTCAAAGTAGTTTGAAGTATTCTAGAAAATTTCTCTGCTGACAAATGGCACCCATACAACCTCTTGTACAAATTCTCTTTAAGACTCGAATATAATGTAAATCTCAATACTTTCAACCACATGTTTTCAAATTGGTCCAAATGTATATTATAGCCAAATGTTTTAGCCCATTTTTATCATATTTTCCTTTGCTTGTTCTCCTTCAACCTCATATCCTTCTGTTATCCAATCTTCCCTTGATTTCATTTTACAAAGCCCTTGAGAAATTTCTTATTGATTGTTTGGAAAAATGGAAGCTATAGTTTAATTTTACAATAAGGGTGGAATTTAAGTTTTCACTATATCTTCTGCAACAGAAGTCAGATGTCACCCTTTTTTTACATTTTTGTTTCTTTTTGAAGTTTTTACTTTTTTGCACTCCTCCCTCTCTCTCTGTGTGTGTGTGTGTCTGTCTCTCTTTCTCTTTCTCTCTGTCTTATATATATTCACCTCTATGACCATTTGTTTTAATTAGTTTTTATTTTCATGTAATATTGGGAAAATTCTAGTATATCTAGATAAGTTAATCATTTCTGTTTACTTATCATTTCCAATTTACAGAATATATTATGCTTATAAAAGTCACAGAAGTGATTTTGAGCAAAACCTGAATGAATACTCTAAGAATAGCTGGTCTAACAGAACAATTTTACAAGTATACAGTCACCTTAACTTTATCATGCCATATCTCTCTGTGCCATCCATATCTCAAATCATGACCTTCTAAATCCAGTAATCTTTTATTTCACATTAACTTTATTTATAGAGACTTCCTTTGGCTGCTGCCACTAAATGGTTTTGGAGATAATGTCAGAAGCCATGCTCTACGTATATGCTTCCACTACTGTCTTTATAGTACAGCCACCCTGTTAAACTAGGATTTAAAACTTGGAAACTTGGTTTTGCAAGAACCCCAGTGAACTATTCTCAGTTGTTGTACACTTTTCTCTTTAAATAAATGTGAATCTCTCCTATATATATTTAACAGGAGAGATTCGCCAGAAAAGGGAGGAGAATTTGAATGGATGGCAAGTGAGACCTTGCCGAAACGTCGTCAAGATATTCTCAATCTTACATGGGAAAAGACCCGAACACACCTAGACCCACATACCTGTACCCATGAAAATTTATGAAAGCAAATATATATACTATATATACACATATACATGTACATATACATATACATATGTATGTATTTCATTCATTCCTATTTCAGATTAGGGGCTTTAAATGATCACTTTCTAAACACCTCCAATAAATATAATAGAAAAGCTACCATAATCTACTATTAATATTATGCAAGTATCTTTATCAAAATGAATGATTACTGCATGGACATAGAATAAATGATTAAAGAAGACAAAAACTATTAGTAATCAGTTTCTTATCTCTAAAGTGGGTGCTTGTACATTCAGCCTCTTTCCAGATATGCCTTTAAAAGTAGTTTATCTACTGAAGGCTTGCTGAACAACCCAAATTCCTCTTTTAATAATTGGTCTATTTTTCTCAGCATTTTCTCCTTCCTTGCTCTGATCTCCTTCTGTTTCTTTGTTTCCAGTAGTTCTTTTAGCTCCTCTGGCCTCAGTTTCCGTTGTCTCTGTTTTGGGGATGTTCTGATTGCTGCCTAAAAAATTCAGCTCCTTTTGGATTCTGGGTGGTTCCTCCCTCAATATACTCTGATACTTTTTACTTCACTCTTCTCTCCTCCTTCACAAAGCTTCCTAGCATTCATTTTCTCTGTTTAATTCTGTTTCTGAAGTGTGCATCCTTCCCCACCAGAACAGTACTTTTGACATTCATGTTCTTCTTTGTTCTGTCTGCAGTAACAGTCTAAGTCTTACTCTGTTCTATCTCAGAGACCTATGCCCCCTGATTTCCTCAACAACTTCAACTTCATCTGCTTTTCCATTTGTGAAATACATTGCTCTTTGTTCAAGTTCTTGCTTCTCAAAAGTTGAGAAGATTGGCAGAGGTCTGAGTTAAATGCAGATACTGTGATGTAATGTAGTAAGGAGGTGGTTTTCCAGGAGGGAAGGGATGCATATCAGATAAGGAAGAGGCAACTTAGTCTAAATATTATGTGTGAGAGAAAGAGTGTGAAGACAGTCCCTCCCCAATAGTTCCCAGAGTATATTGTAGATGCGAATAGTTGAGTTCTCAATCTGGCAAGATTTCATCTATAGAAATCAATGTGGAATAATCACCACATATCATTCATGGGGCCTGACTGGTACAGAAATTCAATACTTGGGAGAATGACAAAACTATTCACCAACCCTTCTCACCTTCCCCTTCCTGAATAGGAAGGTGTTCATGAAAGCTCTTTCATTTTAATCCAAGTACATGTGCCACACGGAGAAATTAATGTTCTGAATATATGAAAAATATTATTTCCTTTTATGCTAGCCAAAACCAGCTCCCTCCTTCACAGACATCGGCATGGGTTACAGAGTCATCACAGGTGGACCCCTGAAGTTAAGCAAGCATAGACTAATATGTCTCCTATTTGTCTATCTATCCATATATATTACAATTCACAACATACCCTTTAAATATACATATTTCTTACTCAATGACAGAATCACTTTCATATTTAATGGCAGAATCACCTGCATCCCAAGTGAATGAGGAAAAGATCCAGTCTGAGATTTTTGCTCAAATCATATTTCTGCAAGTGATTTATGTTTCACATGAGCATCTTCTGGCCACATTCAGCCTCTGTAATGGACTGAGACAATAACCTTGAGGAAGAAGATCTGCAGCCAAGGCAAAGGTCAGATAAGAGCAATCTCAGCCCGAAGCAGAAATGTACTTTTAGAAAAAATCTCAAGCTCGACCCACTCTAGATCTCTTTACGGTAAAGGCTGGAGGAAGGGAAGAACATTCAGAGTTGTAGGGTTCTGTTACTATAACTCTATAATAAAAGCAGTTTTAGAAGTCATGACTTTGGTATTCAAGTCTGATCTGCCTCATAGAGCTCACAGCCCCTGGCCATGATTCTGCTTTTTATAAAGATGTTCTTCTACTTCTTATTCCAATAATACAGTCAACTTTATTTCTGTATACTCCATCTGGTCATTTTCATGTAATTAGATGTAATTTGGGTTGTTGAAAGACTATATTAGCAATGAAGAAATCATTGAACTGGCAGAACTTAATAAGTGATTTTACTGTTTCATTTAAATTTCCTAAGCCATGCAATCTATTTTTCTGCTAATATTTCCAACATTGACATTCCAGTCTCCAACTACAAGCAGCACATCTTGCTTGGGTATTCTGTCCATGTCAAACTAAACTTGGCTATAAAACTCACCAATTTCTTTTTTTATTAATGGATGGAACATAATTTTAAATAATTGTGATCTTAAAGAGTTGCCCATGAAGTTTAATTGAAATGATTTGGTCATAGATTGTCATGTATTCAGATGTAATCTTTACTAGATCCTTCCTACCTATGAAAGCAGTAGTGCTTCTTCTTTTCTTGCCTGTGAACCTGCATAATGAACAATATGATCTAAATAAATGTGTCCAATTCTGTTTCCATTCATCTCAGATGTCAATCTACAGCAATTTCATTTCATCTTTCACTTAACATCTAGAAAATGAAACTGCAAAGACAGAATCAAATGTAAACATGAGCATGGAAATGTTCAACACAGTGATTAGGGCTTTGGAGGCTAAAACATATTATGAATGGTTGCTGGAACTGGGTATGTATAGACTAACAGAGACAGGCCAAGGAAACATGATAGTAGTTTTCCAACTAGTTGGTTGTCAAAATGAAAAGGACCTAAGGACAGGACAAGAAGTAACAAATGGAAACTTATCAAAAGGAGATCCAATCTAGAATTAAGGAGAAATTTCTGACAGAACAATTAATCAGTGGAATGGCTTGTCTCAAGAAGTTGTGAATGCTCCATCACTGGAAGTTTTTAAGAAGAGGCTGTTTGGGCAGGGGATTGGACAAGAAGACCTCCAAGTCTTTTCCAACTCTGTTATTCTGCATTCTGTAGGTCCCAAAGATATTAAATCTTCAGTTCTTCCCTTCCTCAGTATGTTCAGAGCTATCTGACCTGATGGCCTTTCTTTCTTTCTTTTTCTTTCTTTCTTTCTTTCTTTCTTTCTTTCTTTCTTTCTTTCTTTCTTTC
>JANHFO010000072.1:115806-130716 GCA_032468095.1 Pareas carinatus
GCGCGAATTCAGAGCGCTGCAGTTTTCAGCCCACCCCATTTCTCTGCACCCCGCTCAATCAGGTAAGGAGCCGCCCGAGAGGTGGGGGTGTTATTTGGGAGTGGGGTGGGCGATCTACCGTGTTTCCTGGAAAATAAGGCAGCCCCCCCCGAAAATAAGACCTAGCGCTCCTTTGGGAGCAAAAATTAATATGACAGTGTCTTATTTTCGGGGAAACACGGTAGGATCCAGAAGCTTGCAGATAAACTATGGGATATATTTTAATTACTACTGAACGTAGCAAAAGAAAGTACTTGTCTCCATTTTGAAAATATGTCAAACAGCAAAATGTAATATATAAATTTTATGAACGTCTTTTACTGCTACAATGTCTGACCTTTTTTGGATGAATATATATGCCTCTCTTTTCCTACCTATGAAGGCTTTCTATCTGCCAAGGGGAATTGTCTAAGGAAATCGACTTAATGGTTAGATTTTACATCTCTCCCTTGCTCCGAATTTCCATTTTTTAGAAAAGAAAACTTATCCTTGAAATCTGCACTCCTGCTGCTACATTCCCACACCTTATTTGGATGCCTACCATCCAACAGATTACAGGCCCATAAGCATCACAGGTAGTGGAAAGCTACAGTTCCATTCATCCCTCACCTTATGGCTATATGGTTGACTGGTACCGTCCTGGTTTTGACTGGTTTCTTTAAAATTTTGGCTGATTCTTTCCTGGTCTTGACTGGATCCTTCCATGTGATAACTTGCTGCACTTCTAACATTCCCAAGCCACCATATTCATCTGGACAGAAGAATCAATATTGGGCACTCTTGAGTGAAGAGAAGAGAAGCTACAGGCGCTTACGTTACAAAGCCTAAAGGGTATGAAGACCTCTCTCCTTCAAGTGGCTTGAATGGAGCTGGCACGATGGGAGCAGAGTCCACAGAGAAAACACCTCAGGATCCTGAGCAAACACGAACAACTCGCTCTAGAGATGGACTGGCGTCCAAGCCACATGAACTACAGCAGTCATGGACATTAGGGAGGGCTAATGGCAACGTCAACATAGTACCATTCAGAGGAACACCAATTTCCCATCCTGGCTATGGATGATGTCAGCTGTATTCCAGTCCATCTGTAGAGCTGGAGAAACTCCTCTAGAACATGAAAGTCAGCTTAGGATAAAAGACATTTACCACTCATGAGAAAAGCAAATAATAATAATAATAATAATAATATTGATGGTGTACCAAACTATTGACAGTATAGGTAAAACGAACAGAGTAAAGATTTGTATCCTGTTCCTTTACTTGTTTAGGCCATTAATAATTTATAATCCATTCATGCTATCTGCATTTCTGGCTATAACCGTTTCAAAACTTGGCCAGTAATTTTTTTTTCTCTCCAGGGCAAATGCAGTAGCACCACGAACTATAGAAAAGGCAGAAGCTCATTTAAGCTGCAGGAATTTAATTCAGAACCAGACGAGAAAACAAAAACAAAAACCAACCCTCAATATACTGCATTTGTGCTAGTTCATAGTACCCATAGGATGACCAGATGCTCTGAGCCTTCACAAGGTCCTTGGAGCTGGCTTTCCAACTGCCATACTACGAGGTAGAACGTTGGGCCTCTGTGACGTCACCTGGGTTCAGACTGCACTTTGCTTCCCAGGACTTTGGAAACTGCAAAGCATAGTATATAGCCTTTGCTATAATTCTACATTCAAAGATTGCCCGTTTAATCCATGGTCAAAATCTTTTTGTGTGTGTGTGTCTTCAAATCAGTGTAGCTTCCTGGTAATTGCTTGGAATCGGGGGGGGGGGGGCAATAACAAAATAAGCTGAAAGTCACTTTAAGCACAAGCATGAGGAACTGAACCTGAATTAGCAAAGTTCCAAAAGGTTTCTAAATATTGAGGGACACGGTAAATAATATATTGCTATACATTGCTTGGGTAGTCATGCCAGTGAACTTATGTCGATGGTCTTTCCAGTAGTTGGAATGAAGTGTTGAGTGACACACAATAGAGCCCATGTTCGAGGCCTAGTGCTCTTCCACTTATTTATGATGTATTTTTAATTATTTATTTTTATTGCTTTTAAATTGGTAACAAAAAAGCACTTTAACAAAAAGTGAAAGAAATACAAAGAGCCAAAAACATTGTGTGCTAAATCATTTTAACAGGACATAACCACAAATCTCAATATAATTATCTAATGCAAATATTCAGGTACATAAATATGTCTAATATATTTATATAACAATCATAATTTGTAACCTACATCTTGTATAAACGAGTCTTATATTTCATTACAAATTTATATATAAATCTAAATAAATAAATAAATAAATTATATACAAAGTCTACGTCTATAAGGAATCTTCTCATTATCCATTGATTTATTTATGTTCTGAAGGAATTCTACTTCATATGTCTGGAAGATATTTTCAGAAAAAGAATTGTTTAAAAATTTCTATGCGGTTCTTCAATTCAGAAAATATCTTTACAGAAAATGTAATTACCAATTAATAGGCAGGATTCGGTTTTTCAAATCTGAAGTTAAATCATCTTGCTTACCTATTGAAAGTACTAAATACTAGAAAACAAAAATGTGGTTTAATTTTCTTATTTGGGCAATTTTGGAATATGCATATATGACACCTTTGGTTGATGGGCAGTATTAGGATGCAAAAATATTAAAACTCTGGAAGCAATTATCTCAGAAAGTTATGAACTTAATGCAAAAACTAAAAGATTCAATCCTTTTCCATATGCTGAATTGATATATGGGGAAGCCCAACTTTAAAACATTGAAAAATAGAAGGTGATATGGAAAAATTGGATGGAAGCAGAGGAACTGAGTTTGAACCAAATGATAAGATGATGAAGATGATTTTTAAAAAACATACACTGTGTTAAGAGACAAATACCGTCTATAAAATGTAACTCAGTGGCAATATTTACAGCTTCATTTGCTAAAAACATTGCTTGGACCAACATATGTATAAATGACTTGAATGAGGAGTTAAAAATAAGATAACGAAACCAGCAGATGACACAAAGTCAAGGTAGTAAATAGTAAACAGAGGATTTAGTGGGTTCTTGACAAGTTTGAAAAATGGGCAGAAACCAGGAAGATGAACCCCAGTAAGAATATAGAGATATTCAGGGAGTGGTACATGTTAAAAGATACCAGGTATTTTGCTGGATTATAGCATGGCCAAGGTTCCTGTGTAAGAGATGTACGCATAAGTCATGCCTTGCTACATTGCCAAATGTTTGTGCACATTGAACCTTTTGTTCCTGCAACACATAAAGATTATCTTCTTTCATGCCCTATCCACATACATTTCCATTTTTCTTAATGAGACATCTACCATTTACAAATATGGTCTCAAATCCTTGTCTGCTGAAACCAGAGACACTTAACAAATTATGCATTATTAAACCTTGTTTCTATACATGGAATTTTCACACTGCCTTTTCCAATGACTTTAGCCTTCTGGTTATTTGTCAAGGCTACTGTATCTCCAGCAGTTGTATCCATCCTGTAAAACAAGTCAGAATTGTTAACAATGGCTTGCCCCAGTGTCTATCAACCGCTTGTCCCTGCTATTGCATTTGCTAGCTTTTGCAACATCAACCTGTTCATCAGCAAATTGTCTTTCTTGCAAACAGTCTCTGTTCTGCAAACAGTCCTTCTTTAAATTCTTTGCACCACAAATGAAGCACTGTTTTTTCTGCTTGCAAAATCTTTGCTGCTGTTGTTCCTTTTTCTTGCAAAATCTTTCCTGGTCTGCAATTTAACCTCTCCTTTCACTTTGCAGACTCTGTAAAACTTGCTGCTTTGTTGTGCTGTAACCTGATCCTTGGTTTTCACCCTGGAGACAGACAGTCTGCTCTGCTCATTGGGCCCCCACCTCAGGAATTTCTCCACGTGACTGTTTCTTCTAAACTGTCATTTGTTCTCTTCACTTAGCAAGCAAGCTTTTAGGACCTCCAAATGCAATCCCTGTTCTGGCTTGGATTCAAACGCTGCAGACACAACATCCCATATTTCATCTAGACCAGTGGTTCCCAACCTTTTTCAGTTCACTGCCTCCTTGGTGCTACAAACCAATCTTCAGTGCCCCACCCTCACCCCGTATAAATAGTACTATTCAGAATAGCACAGTGGTCGCCAACCTTTTGACCTCGGGGACCACCAAATTCACAATTTGAAATCCCGAGGCCCACCAATATGAATTTTTTAAAAAGGTACATACATTTGTAAAATAATGGTAAGAGAACTTCCATTTCATTAATATAAAAGGCATCTATTTAATATAATAAAATTTTAAAATCTTATTTAATTATAACAAAAATTATAACAGCTGAGTCGCCCCAGCATCACCCCAGAGCTGAGCATGCTAAGAAAGGAGTAGTGGTGCCAGGCAATGACATCACAGGGCCATGCGCATGCTCAGAAAGAGAGTAGTGGTGCTAGTTGATGACATCATGAGCCATGATTCATTAGTCATGACTTGCCCAGTCACTTGGTGTCTAAAAGGTTAGCTATCTCTGGGATATGACATGAAGAGATAAATTATTGTAACTTTAGAGAAGGTGAAGAATTACTAGATTCTTTTATGCTTGTTGTGATTGGAAATCACTTCTTTATGTATTTCTTTTTTTATTATAGACTTACTTTTTCTTCTCTTTTTATTTTTTTATTTTCTTTCTTTTTCCTTGCATTTTTACTCTTTTTCTCTATTCCCCTTTCTTTAAGTTTAGTTGATATTAGAGTTTATAATCAGCATTCTTTACTATTTATACTGTGTGTGTGTGTGTGTGTATGTATGTATATATGTATGTATGTATGTATGTATGTATGTATACATGTATTTAATGTACAACAGGATCCTAGGGCTACATGTTCTGGCCTCATGTCTAACCTTATAGCCATATTTCAATGTTTGTTTGTTTCCAATCTTTATTATTTTTTCAAATAACTCAAAGCAGAGAATATATTCAGTATATCGTCCTCTTCTTATTTTCCCTTCAACAACAACCCTGTGATGTAAGTTGGACTGACAGAGAGTGACTAGCTCAAAGTCACCCAGCTGACTTTCTTGGTTAAGGCAGGACTAAAACTCACTGTCTTCTACTTTGGCATGATGTCTTAATCACTAGAAACCAAACTGAAAAATGATGACTGTCCGCTTGGACTCTGAGAGAGCAGGGATGAACACATTATAACTTCGTAAAGATTTCTCTGGCTCTTTAGAGCAAGAGACTAAAGTAGGCTAATTTCAAGTAGGAAGCTTGAAGTTCAGCTTGCTGTGACAAGTCAGGGAGAGTCTTACCAGGTTGTGTGGGTAAGATCACTGTGGTAAGTGTTAATCAAATCATATATTGGCGGACTGCATCTCCTCTGAACCCGATACTTCTATTTTGTTACCACAAATTTAGATTTCAGTGTATTAAGCCAGGCTACTCTTATTCTAGCTATCCTGTGCTCTATGATAATAAGACGGCTTTTGCAGATCCTGTTATGGATACATTTTATATCTATTTTTGCTTTTACCATGACATAAATCATGTTGTGAAACTAATGAACATCAATCATGCTGTGGTCACTGTTAGAAAAGGGTTCTTTTGTTTGTAGTCCATAAATTGTGTTGTTACTGTTGCAGAAGATGAGATCAAGTCAGTTGTTTAATTTGGCATTGTTTGTTACTAGTTGATCAAGTCCCGGAGTAGTAACGGTTTTATACAGAGTAGCATGTATAGGATCAGATGTACACACATTGAAGTTCAATTTATAAGTAGTAGGAAAATAATTGGGTGTGAGCAGGAGACTGACCATTTTAGTAGTTCAGTTAGCTTGTTTGTATGATCGAGGTCGTAATCAGGGGCTCTGCAACATAGTAAGAAGCAAAATTTAGTGTTTATGGTTAGATCACAGATGATGGCTTTGGGAAGATCAAATTCCTGAGTAACATTTTTTATAGAAAATGGCAACACCTCCTCCACTACAGTTTTTGTGGTCAGACCTGAAAAAATGATAGTCACATACTGTGGTAATAGAGTTTGGAAAAAATGTATTCAACCATGTGTCACAGACAAATATTAGATCAAAAAGAGCTGTATTTAGTCAAAGCAGGAATTAAGACATTTTATTTACAAGACTTCTTGCGTTTAGTAATTTACAGTTTAGGTCTGTAGTGGTGGACTCGAAAAAGCTGAGACCGTGCTTGCCTAGTTTTGATTGACAATGGTGGGGTTGTTGTTTGGATGTCTGAAGTTGGATTTGTGTTTGATGCATGGTAGTCAATGTATAGGTTGGCCTCACTTTGATCTTGTCATCTTTTGAGTTCTGAACAAAGCTCTCTAGCACGGGCACATTGTAATATTGATATTGAGCGAAGCTTCTCATGGTTAGTACTATTTTTTGCAAGTGAATTTTTGGTTTAAATAAATTTGTGTTTGCTGGCTTCATTCTTACAGACAATTATGCAGAAATGCAGGGCTACTGATTCATCACTGTTTTTAAACTCAGAGCCTTCATGGGTAACATCAATAAATTCTTCTGGAGTTATAGTTGATGACTGAGTGTTTCTGATGATGTTGTGGACCTTTGTGATGTCATCTGGATCATTTGTGTCTTCAACTCCAAATAAGATGGCATTAGCATGCATCTGTTCACATTCAATAGCATCTTTGGTGAGGATGGAGGTGTTGTTTTCTGGGTTATCATTTTTAATGAGATTGGATGTAAGGCTTGTGGTTTTTTATGATTGTGGTTGTTGAGCTTGGGTATTCATTTGGGTTGAGGCACCAGTCTGCTGGATTATATTTTCAAGAGTTGTTACTTGTGCTACTAGTTTAGATTCAGTGGTGTTTATCCTTTCAGATAGAGTGATAAATTTGTCAAGATTTGATTTGCATGATGGTCAGATAAATTGTATGAGATGGTTTAGGCTTTTCTTTAAAGCCAAACAATTTTGATGAATGCTTTTGTCACATAGTAAGCACTTCATTTTATCTTCATTCTCTGATATTTTCTGTACATATATAACATCGGCAATGATCATTTGGATCATTATTAGAAATCATGCTCTTTTGTGCTTTAGATTATTTTTTTGAAGGCATAATTTTTGAAGGCATAACTTTTGTCAGTAAGTTGCTTCTCTGTTTCACTGCCTAGGTTGGTTGCCTCACTATTTAACTGTCTAAATTATAGTTAAGTGCCTCTCTGTTAAAAAAATTAATTAATTTGGATTAAATTTGGATCAAATCTGGACCAATTTATCACCAATTTAATTTAGGGGCCAATTTGTTGCAGACTTAGTTGCTTCACTGTTGCTGTTTATGTTCGCTATCCCACCACTCTTTCCCTCAGCTCCGCTCTTTCACTTGGCTCAAGCAACTCACCGGGGGTGGTGGTTAGGCTCTGCCGTTTCTTCTCCTGAGTATCTGAAGATCGCAAAGGGTTCCTCAGCCACTTCTGACACCACTGTATGAACCGTCGAGTGCTTTGGAGATGCTGACACTGGAATCGTCACCGCCTCTGCTGACTAAAATCACCGCCGCCTCCTGAGGTTAGAGCTGCTGTGAAAATGGGAGCCACCACCTCGATGAAGGTTGGAGCCAGGATAGCTTCTGCCTCTGTGAAGTTTGGAGCCAGAGGGAGTTACTGACATTGTTGCTTCCTCCGGAGCCTTCGCTGTCACAGGCTTTTTTTTATTATTATTGGCTGAAAATTATTATTTTTTTTTGCTGGAAGGGCTGAAATGCAACAGTAAGGGAAGAAAAAGTGTTTTCCTCATGACTTAACTTCTCCAATTCCTAGCCCCAAAGATTTATGTCTGCCATCTTCAACTGCCAACTGCCTGATTTTAATTGCTTTTAAATTAATTCTTTTTTATTTTTTAATAGTTTGTTTTAGTTGAATATCTGCTGTTTTACTGTATTCTTAGAAGCTGCTAAGAATCATTAAGGAGATGATTAGTCTGCAATACCCTTAATAAAATAAAAGAAGACCCTGAGAAATAGCACCTGAAGAGCTTTAATTGTTAAGAAGACTCTTACAGATTATCATCTTCTATATATGGAGGTTGATGCAAGGAGAATTTAGTAACTCACTTTTCCTAGAGAAGAACCTGTTCAACAATTCACTGTCCTCTGCCCAGTTCCTACAATTCAGTTGTGAAGAAACCCTGTAGAATAGATTGCCATCAATGTACTCATGAAGATTGCCTCCATAATTCTTTTATTTCAAAACTTGGTGTTTACATTTATTTTATTATATAGAACTGCTTGATACCATTGGAAATCACTTCTTAGAATTAATGCCTTGAATATTTGTCAAATTTCATTACCCTATTATGCACTTTGAAACACAGAGACTCAGCATATGCAATTATTTGTTAGATATCTCACTTTTACACTTGATATAGACTGTATTACTAATTTGCCTTGCACATCTACTTCTGGGAGAAGATTCATCCCACTTGACAAGGTGATGACACAGGTAACCAGTGTGTGTAGTTACATAGACACCTTCAAAAGTGATATGCAGTATTTTCTTCCTGAATGTCAAGTGCTTTTGTGAGATATAGCAGAATTTAATGACACCCTGCAAATAGTACTTGCTAATGATGTCTTCTTTCAATTCTCTTTCAGGAAATGGACTAGTGAATTTGGAACATCATAGGACTTTAATTCCACTGCATGACTGAAATGCAGATTAAATATGCTGTGCTTAAAAGTATGCTACAAATTAATGTTTTTCACATGACCAGTCTGCACAATCTAATCACCAGTAATTAATTGACTTTCCCTAAATGTGACCATTTTACAAGATGGTTTGTGCTCATTATCTGAGCTCTGTCCTTTAAAAAAATGTTGATTTTTTTTATTATTTTGTTGTATTTTAGCTGTATATGTAATACTTGACTTACAACCATTCATTTAGTGACTCTTTAAAGTTACAATGGCATGATATACAACTGGTCCTTGCACTTACAACCATTGTAGCATTCCCATGGTCACATGATCAAAATTAAGGTACTTGGCAACTGCCAGTTCTGGGGTCACATTATTACCATTTGTGACCTTCCCAGCTGGCTTTTATTAAGAAAAAATTATGAGGAAGACAAATTTGCTTAGCCATTGTGTGTTTCACTTAACAACTGTAGTCATATGCTTAACAAGCATGGCAAAAAAATTCATTAAAAACTTCTTAGTTTAGCAATGGAAATGCTAATTCCAATTGTGATCATAAGTCTAGGATTAACAATATAGCATTATTGAAGACCAAATTAACTCAATCAGGTATGAAGAAAACATGAGCTATGCTATACTCAAAATGTTGGCTTTAATTTATGAAAGAATACAGAGTCTATTGTCCATGAAGGTGGCTTTTGGGAATTGGATCTGCTCATTTCACACTTGACTTTTTTTGTCATTACCTTTCTTCTCTTAACAAAATCAGTGAGGTTCTTCATAGAGAATGAAATGCTTTTGCATGGATTAGAATTTACCTCATGGTGGATATCTCTATTTTAAGAGGTAGGGGTGGGAAAATATATAATTGCCAACATCACAGACACTGCTGGAGTTTTGGATTATCTTCATATCTCCTTATATTCTTCTGTTATTCCCTACTTAGTCCTTGTAGAGGATTTGGAGGATATGGACAAAAGGAGAATGAAATTATCTGCCTTATGAGCTTCCTTCTGCACAAATCTAATCATTCTACTTTAATAACATATTATGATAAAATTATGCTTATAAAATGCACAGAGAAGGGGAACATTTAACCTGAGAATATCTCCATATACATTGCCAGAAAAAAACCCTGCAAGATCAGTTGGCCTTTCCCACAGAGGTTTGCTGGGATGTTAGACTTAGACCAGAAGCTAACTCAAAGGGCACCGCCTGAATGGGAGAACAGGTTGTTGCATCAGATAAGGGGAGCTTGAAGGGTAGCAGAAACATTATTTCTTCTTTTATGTTCCGCTTTACATTCATCCCTATATTTTCCCCTATTGGTCTAGGATGCTGATTTGATCTGAAAGAGTCCTCTGATCCCTGTATCAGATGTATTGAAGATAGAAACACTTGGCTGCAGTTGAAGCATCATCATGGGACACATGGTGGCAGGAGGGTGGTCTCTTTCATGGGAAGAATATGCAAAGAGTCTATGTTCTGAGCAAGAGTCACCTATGGCAAGATGGGCAACAAAGAAATTTAATATATACATAAGTTCACCCAAGGTCATCCCAGCTGCCTAGCTAAAGCAAATGGGCACTGATACTGGGCAGCAGCAATATAAGAAGATGCCAGAGGTAGACATTACCTTTAGTAACAATGACAAGGCATCCATTGATACTATGTGGGACAAATCAATAAGAAACCTCATCTGAAAAACACATGAATAGAAAATATATGATGATTGACAATGTAGTCAGGTGGAACTCAGATGGAGTTGAGGATTTTTTGGAGTTAATGGTGTTTATGAAGTGTCTAGGTTAAAGCCTTCAGGAGGTTGATGATATGTACACCATGGAAAAGAAAATCCAGATAGGATTACATTAGAAATATGGAATAAAAAAGCACCACAGCAGAACAAAGAGTTTTAGAGAGTTGCTAGAGGTGACAAGAAACTATACTCCACAAAGTTGGAAAGAGACCTAGGAAAGCAAAGAAAGTCTTTCAAAATATTTCTGAATTCAGAGGTTAATTTGAACCTTGAATTGACATGCTAAAGGACAAATAATAACTAAAGAAGATCAAACAAAAGTGAAAAGAGCATAATGAAACAGTAGATAAATCAACATCCAAGACACCTTATAAAATATTCTCTACTTACAAGAAACTCTGATAGTAGAAGATAGAAGATAGATCAGTACTCTGTTTGGCTGCAGGAACTAATGAATACCCACTGGCAAGCAACAGAAAAAGAATCAGTCAGGTTTCTATCAAATAAATGCCAGCAGATCTGGAGAATAACACAGTGGCCAACAGATTGGAGGTGTCCATTTACATTCCAATGCCACCAAAATAAGGCTTAACTGAGTGTGAAAGCTATTGTAGAATATTGTTAATTTCACATGCAAACAAAATAATTCATATACATGAAGCATTATTGCTGATGCATGCTGGAAAATTGAGAAAAACAAAGAATATCAAAAACCATATGTTCAGGGTGAGTATAGAACAACCTTCTATTGTATTAATCATATCAAACTGTGGAATTTGCTTAGAAAAAATGGTGATCCCAGAACATCTAATTGTCCTCATAAAAGCCTATACACAGGTCAGGAAGCCACAGTAAATACAGATCATGATGAAATAAACAGATACCAGGATGGCAAAATAGTGCAATAAAGCTGTGAACAGTCCCCTTAATTATTCAGCATATGTGAAATATACTGTATATTAAGGGAAACTGGTTTTGAACAAGATAAATGCCGTTTTAAAATTGGAGGAAGAAACATCAATAACCTTCATTATGCTGATAAGCCTATCAAAAATGCAAAGGATCTGTAAGCTCTTGTTAAAAAAAAAGTAAAACAAAAGAGGAACTAAATTAAATATAAAGAGATCAAATTAATGACAACCAGTCTTAAAACCCACAATCAAGATATTTAAGTGACGGATAATTTCTGCCCTTTAGGATCAACCATCAACAGTAAAGAATTAAGCAGTCAAAAATATGTCCCAGATTAGCACTAGACATAGCGCAGATGAAGACTTTGGAAAAGATAGCCAAGTGCGGCGATGTGTCTATACAGAAAGATCAGAATTGTGCAAGCCATGGTATTCCCTGTAACATTATATAAAAGTGAAAGTTGACTATGAAGAAGCAGGGAAGGAAAAGTACTGACACATTTGAACTTTGGGGTTAAAAAAGATTCCTGAGAATAGGGTAGACACTCGAGAAAACAAACCGCTAGAAATCAATTCAGATTTGTTTTTTACTCAAGGTATAAATGACCAAACTCAAATCATCCTACTTGAAACACACTCTGCAAGAGTATTCTGTAGAAGACTTTAAAGCTGGTTTTATGTTATGGGCAGAAGGCAGAAATGAGGCTTCAGTGAACCAAAACAGGATTTATTCAAAGAACAGCAAGGTAACTCAAACACAGACAGAAATGCAAACAGAAGCTGCTTTGCAAACTTGCAAGCTTCCCTTTTAGACTTTCTGACAGGTCACAGCTGTGATCAATCAGGAGCCGGGATTCTCCCGATTCTTTCCAGACCCTGGGCAGACTTGATACTTTGGAAGCTACTGGAACTCTATACTTTGCAAGCAGTTCTTGTTGTGCAAGATGCAAGCCAATACACAACAGTTGGGAAAGGTAGAAGGAAAGGGGAAAAAAGAAAATGTGAGAATGACCAGCAGCACAGTAAGTAGACATAGTTACAATGGTTATCAATCAATCCAGCTAAAACCTCTTCTTGTTTATATTCTGTCCTAATTCTGAAACTGATAGGCTTAAATAAATCACAAGAAACTACATTAACCTGGACCTTTCTCATTTTTTTTCAGTCTCAAGTTTAAAATGTCTAACATCATAAAAGAGTCAAATGACAGTTTTGAAAATACTAAAAACAAGAAAAAAAAACATACATAATTCAACTGTTTTATCTTTTGAGTTGTCCTGTTATTCAACTGCTAGAGAGCAAGAATTTCCGAGTATGTGTTTGTGCATGTGTGTATAGCTGTTTTGGGGACACAGGGTTTAATCACAGCTCTGAAAGCCATTGTTTGTTTCCTCTCCTATCTTCCCTCTTTCCTATCAGATTATTAGCCTTTTCTTAAAAAGGCCTAGAGGGATCAAATGCTCCTTATCTTCCATGAATATTAATAAGTCTGTTTATCCTAAGGGTGTGCTTTGTATTCACTTCAAAAGAAAACTCATAAGAACTCAAAAGAAAACTCACAAAAGACAAGTCCTCTTTCCTAAATGTAATGTATATGATGCACAAAACAAAAGAGGGAGATGACTACATATTTTCACAAGGAGACTGAGAAGGTTGAATGTCTGAGATCCCTTACACGATGCCAATCTCAGCAAGCACCCCTTGAGAAAGAAGCAGTTTTGTCAGTTTTATTCATAATATGCAATACAGCACCCAGTAAAAAGTGACGCTGGGTATAGGTAGTATTGTAATATTCAGGGAATGATTAGTTTCTCAATTCCTTCTTTTGCACCATTTCTTCTTTGATAAGAGGACACATTACTGAAAGTGAGAGAAAGTGTAGCTCTTCTTAACTAAACAAGAGTGATGATTATGACTCTTGTTCAGCAATGTGAAATTAAAGAAAAATTGGTATTCCGGAAGAGGCAAAATAGCACCTCACTGAATGTAAGTAGAAATATTTAGATTTTTTTCAGTTCCCCTTAGAAATGTAGTCAATTGTCTTTCATTTTCTATTTATAGTAGAAAATACATTCCATTTAATTACTTTAATCACTCCATTTAGATATTAAGTTTAAAGTTTATCTTAAGAAATCCCTTACATTCCTTAAATAACATGTTAAAATTATGAGTAAATGGAAGTTGAGTATTTGGGCATTATAACCCAAAATATCTGGAGATTAATCACAATTAATATCATGTATTTCTATGATGGTCTACCAAAATGATAATATCAGAAAATACCAAAGCAAAACTAGATTTTTTCCATTTTTTTTCTTTAAACCATAGAGATGAACAGTACATGGCTTTCTTTCTGATTGATTAATTGACCAAGTGACATGAGGCTGATCTCACCTCCTAGCAACTACATAGATAAATTATCTTCCGAACAAGTTGTCTTCAACCAAATCTGTCTTTTCTTTTTAGGAAATATAAAAATGATGTTCTTGGGAAGTTCATTAAACACTATAAAGTGCTAAATGCACATTTGATCATATAAAGATTATCTAAATTTTCCAATTAAGTAATATTCTAATGAATCGGTCATTCACCAAGTTGAAAATCTTGTGCCAGCCCAATATTAGGCCTCACATATGCTTTTTATATTAAGGAATTCAAAACAAGACAATATGATAAAAACAGTTTGCCTTTTTAAAAAATATATTCTGGATAGAACTATTAATAGTATTAATAGTCATTGGGAAGAAGGGCGGGGCATAAATAAAAATTTATTATTATTATTATTATTATTAAGGATGAAATAGAACCTCCATGTTCAAAAATGATATGTTCACCAGTGATAATCTCTCAGATAGATGACTGAAGCTATTAAAATTCAGGAAGCTGTTATTGAAGTCAATCTATTAATCTCAGCACAGGATATTAACTGACATAGGAAGAAACATATTTTACCAATTCTAAAAGAATACTTCCATGTATATTTCCAATTATTCAAAGTGTTTTGCTTAATTTAAAAATTCTAGATAGTAGACTCCATTTGCGGAAAATACATTCTTTGTATTTCAGCCTATTCTTATATCTTCAGGGAAGGGACTTTGCTTACATCCTTCTTAAGGGTAATTTGCTTTGCAACAGTAGGAATATCTTCTCAGTACGGCATACCTACTTTGGAGTTTATTCATATTATTTGGCTGTATAGCCTTGCGTAGGGATACAAGGGTCTACATAGCAAAGGAACTGGCTGGCTCCATGAGAACTCTTGTTTTAACCTGTATTAACAACTTCCATTCTCTCCATCTTGGAACTCTTCATTTTTTGTAATTTTAAGATGTTTTACATTTTTAAAAATTGTAATCTTAAATTATTTAGTTTTTAATGTTTCATTATATTATAAAATGGCAGACTGCCCACAACCCTTCTATGAGGGAAATAGATAGCTTAGAAGTTTATATATAAACTTATATATATATATTTGTTTTCGTAGATTTTCACGGGTACAGGTATGTAAGTCCAGGTGTGTTCGGGTCTTTTCCCGTGT
>JANHFO010000072.1:134776-145629 GCA_032468095.1 Pareas carinatus
ACTTTCCACTCTACACGGAATAAGACCCAAATACACCTGGACCTACATACCTGAACCCGTGAAAATCTATGAAAACAAGCATAATCATTATATATATAAAAGCATAATCATTGTATATATAAGCATAAGATATATTCATAGTCAAAAGATACATTCATCTTCTCGAGGACATATAAGCTGCAATCGACAAACCGCGATCTTGTTCAGTAATACAATTCACAGTCATAAGTACATTCATCATTATGTTGTAGAAAAGATTGCTATATCATGTATAGAAAATAGAGTTGGTTATCCGGAATCTGGAGAACGGGAAAATCATCGTGACTTCATCGTTGCTTCCTTCCACAGCTCTCCCTTGTCCTGAAAATAGCCACTATACAACCTTTGGAACTCGATGTCCAGCGACCTGTTCCACCCTCAACAGACCCTCGATTTGTACATTGGATTTTGTGGAAACCTGCCAGTGTAACGACGGCTACGTCCTTAGCACCGACAAATGCGTGCCCATAGAAAGCTGCGGTTGCTCTCACAACGGCGCCTACTACAAGCCGGAAGAAGAGTTCTGGGAAAAGGATTGTACTTTACGCTGCAAGTGTGACTCCAGGTTTGGTGCCGTGGTGTGCTCCCCGGCTGCTTGCCAAACTGGGCAGCAGTGTAGAGTGGTCGACGGAGTCCGAGGGTGCCACTCCACCTCCTCTACCTGCATCTCTGCTGGAAACTATGAATATATCACCTTTGATGGGCACGGCTATAGATTTGAGGGCAGCTGCATCTACCAATTGTCTAAAGTCTGCATTCCCAACCCAGGCCTCACAATGTTTGATCTGTCAGCTCAGAACAGCCCTGCTCCTGATGGCCGTGAGCTTACATTAACAGTGTACGAAAAGAGGGTTACTGTCCGTACCGATCAGGTGCAGGTAAGATTCCTTTACTCAATGTGTTGAACCAGCTCCGTTTCAGATCTAACTGCTGCATTTTCATGACATGTTGATCTAGATTTGCTTTAACCTTGCCTGACGTTTCTTTTCCGGTTTCTCCCTCTGGGTGTCGCCAGCCAACATTGTTTGGCCGACGGCACCCGGATGAGGCCCTCTCTGAGGGAGCGCACTGGACGGTGGGAGGTAATGGGTGGTAATAGGTGTTCCTGTAAATATTTAGGTCCTCAGCCATGGACCCCTTTGAAGCAGGAACCAATACCTTGAAGCGCACCCAGGAGCTAGTGCAGCTCGCACAGAAGAGGAGTAATATGGGAACGACTTCTCGCCCCCATAATTCCCCGCACGGCCGCATTCTGGATCAGTTGAAGTCTCCGGGTGCGAACCAAGGGGAGCCCCATGTAGAGAGCATTACAGTAGTCAAGGCGGGTTAATTCACTAATCATATTGACCGTCAATAAAAAAATAACGACAGGGTGAAAATTTAAATAATGATTAAACAGAACATTGACTGTCCTTGGAGGGTTTGCAAATTTTGCACTAGGCGTTACTTATTACTATTATTATAATCTTTTGGCTTTGAATAGCATGGTTAGGATACAGTTATATCACCAAACAGGCACAGCTGATATTTTTTTTACTGTGGTTTGAGTGTAGCTGTTTTTAATAACAAAAAAATTGGTTTATTGATCCTCCCAGAATATGAACATGCTTATTTGGGGTTTTCATTCTTTAGAAATGGGTCACATAGTATGTTGCTGAAAATAGCTATTTTATAGAATTGAATTCAGCAATATGATCTTAATGGGCCCATTGGGGACTACAACAGTTAATCTGAGGCAGCACATGTGATCTTTAGGCAATTACACATCTACCCATATTTAATGGCAGAGTGTGTTTAAGCATTGTTTAGAAATAGATGCAATCTAAGTTTAAAGGTGTTCGTATTCTGTAGCAAGAAAGGCTGAATTTTTCAACCCGCGTAATTTACGGTGTGTTTCTTAGACTGAACCGCATCGATTAATCTAGTTAAAGTACATTCATTATGGAGGCAGCAGAAAAGCTGAAAGGTCAACATTCAAATACCTGTTTCTTCTGCTTACCAAAATACCTGCCTTCGTTCAACCTGTGTTTCCAGACATTATTTCTTTTCCTCGGCGCTAAATGAGCTGGGGAATTGGGGGCTTTGTTTAATTTAATTTGAAGCGAAGCAAAATTAAATTCTCTCTTTTATTCAGGTGGATGGCAACCCAATATATCTGCCTTTCAACTACGAGGATAAAATTAAGGTTTTTTATGACGGGAACGATATTGTCCTTTGGATGAATTTCGGTCTGGTGGTCAAATTCTTCAAGGCAAATCTCAACATTGAAATAACCGTGCCCTCGAACTTCGCAGGGCATTTGTGCGGCTTGTGTGGAAACGCCAATGGAAACCCCACTGACGATGCGATTCAAGAATACGGGAAAACCTGGTTTGTAGGCTGCACTCCGGGCTGCTCCCCAGAGTGTCCTCCTTGCTCATACGCCGAACTAGAAAGCTATCAAAAAGATTCATACTGTGGTTTACTGAGCCGGCCGGATGGGCCCTTCGCCGCCTGCTACGGTGCCATTCCGGTTGCGCCCTTCTTCGATGAGTGTGTCAAAAAGACCTGTGCAGTTCGGGGACAGAAATCTGTTTGGTGTGACGCCATTGCCTCTTATGTAGCAGCCTGCCAGGCCAGGAGCATTCCTGTACAGAACTGGAGGACCGATCTCTTCTGCCGTAAGTTCGAACTTGAAGTGTTGGAGGGCTTGGCGGAAGGGGTTGAGTCAATTGAATAGCAGAATAACAGAAGTGGAAGCCACCTTGGAGGTCTTCCTTTCCAACCCCATGCTCAAGCCGGAGATCCCATACCATTTGGAACAAATAGTTCTCCAATATCTTCTTTAAAATCTCCAGGGTTAGAGGGTCCACAATTTCTAGAGGCAAGTCGTTCCATGGATTAATTGTTCTTACTATCAGGAAATTCCTTTTTAGTCCTAGGCTGGCTCTCTCCTTGATTCGTTCCCACCTCTTGCTCCTTGTCCTGCCTTCAGGTCCTTTGGAGAATAGCTTGACTCGTTGTGGCAGCCTTTTAGATATTGGAAGACTGCCATCATGTCAGCCCTACTCCTTCTTTTCACTAGGCAAGATCTACCCAATTCCTGCAATGGTTCTTCCCATGTTTTAACCTCCAATCCCCTAACCATCCTTGCTGCCCTTTTCTGCACTCTTTCTAGATCTTTTTTTATATCATGGAGACCAAAACTGGATGCAGTGTTCCAAGCGGGGTCTTCACCAAGGAATTATAAAGTGATATTAACACTTGACGTGGTCTATCCCTCTGTTCATGCAGCCAAGGACTGCTTTGGTTCTTTGGGGAGTTACAGCACACGGCTGACTGATATTTAAGTGATTGCTCATTAGGGCTCCAGGATTTCTCTCACAGTTACTACTATTGAGCCAGTGTGCCTTGGGAAACTTCATTAGTTTAATGTAACCGGTGTATTTCAGCTGAATTGGATTGTAGTTGCTGTAAATCCTGATCACGTGACCCAGCAGTTATGATAATTACAGTTATACCATAGATTATTTTTGTGATAGTTCTGTTTAGCAGTGAATCACAAGCTGGGTCGCTAAAGCTGCAGGTGATCTTCCTGTTCTTTAAATGTATTTATGAGACGTATAATACAAAACTATCTCCTAACGGCAATGAATATGATTAATTAATCTTCTGCCAACATTAATCCCTCCCAGAGTGCTTGATGGAAGAGTCTTCTCTCTTTCTAATCTAGTCACCTCATCTACGTTGGATTAAATGTTGATCCAGGAGCTGCATATGGCTGCAACTTCCAGGTTTCACATTTAATTCCCTGTCACAGAACGAAGAATACTCCTTTCAGCCTCATTTCTCTGTATCTGTTGAGCATAATCTATTTATAATTTTGCTGTTGACCTTGGTCAGAAGAACCTAGCTTCACCTCATAGAGCAGGTTGCTGTTCTGCTGTGGACAACAAAGTAGACCAACCTTTCTGGAATGTTCCATGATCATTTCCTTATTTTTCCTCAACTAGCTCAACATTGCTCAGCTAACTCTCGGTACGAACTCTGCGGGGACCGTTGTGCTGCTACCTGTGAAACCCCCAGGCTTCCCCTTATGTGCAAGGCGCCTTGTGGTGAAAGTTGCACCTGTAATTGGGGATTCATCTTGAGCGGGAGCCAGTGTGTACCACTCCAGGATTGCGTCTGCGAATTTGAGGGCACAAAGTACAAGAAAGGGGAGGAATTCTTCTCCAATGTTTTCTGCCGGAAACGCTGTCGATGTATGGAAGATGGAACGATTCAGTGCCAGGATTTCTGCTCTGATGAGGATTCCTGCAAAATGGTGGATGACGTCCCAGTTTGTTTCCCCAGAGAACCGGGCACTTGTTATGTCCTGAACGGTTGGAATTATATCACCTTTGATGGAGTGAATTATTCGCTGTCAGCTTTTTGCTCCTACGTGCTTGTCCAAAGCGACAATCAGTACAAGTTCTCCGTTGTCCTCTCAGCTGGAACCACCGGCATCGAGGAAGTCAAGATTCAGGTTTCTGAATACCATGTAGTCCTTCAAAGAGGCAAGACCTCGGAAATTTTGGTGAGTCTTTTCTGTGCCAAATATCCAGGAAAGGGTCCCCGTCAATTTCCCTTTGAGGTTCACTTTTTAAAAATAGAATAGAATAGAATAGAATAGAATAGAATAGAATAGAATAGAATAGAATAGAATAGAATACTTTATTGGCTAAGTCTGATTAAACACACAAAGAATTTGTCTCTGGTGCATAAGCTCTCAGTATACATACAAGCAACAAAGTAATATAATCATAAGATACCAACAGAAGAAAGTAAAAGGAAATATGAGAAGGATAATAATAATGCAGCCTACTACATGGGTAAATATTCTTAGATAGTACTGTGGTACTTAGATGCTCAGCAGAGTAATGGCACGAGTGAAAACAACTGTGTTGGTGTTTCGTTGTTTTGGCATGCAATGACATATAACATCCTAATTTAAAAAATTGGTCCTAAATTTAACAAAATCTGGGAAATCTGAGACTGTGACTTTGACTTTGACGTAGGATTGTTCAATATTTGCTATATTTCAAAAATTCCCTCATGTAAGTTAATGCATTTTGAATAGCTTTTCTGTGAGACAAATTAAGTAAGCTGCAAAGTCCTAAAGAAATAAAAATAATGATAACAATATACAAAAAGAAATGCCTTGTAGCAGCATACCTCATGTGTAATCTACTTTTATTTTTTTCCCAATCATTCCTTGCCTCCTATTTCTTTCACTTTCTAAAGCAATGCCTGCAAATCATTTCAAATCTGTTTGCGTCCATGACCTTCTTCTCCCTATAATTGTTAACAAAGCCACTGAACAGTTCCATAAAAGACTACACAGAATCTAGCAGCATTTCCGCTCTTATTCTTCCCCTTTCATGAAAAGAAAATAAATCCAAGTTGTGTTATGCTAGATGTCATTCAATAATGAAAAGCAGAGTAAAAGTCACGAGTTTTAAATTACCAACTTTAAAGTTGGAAAATGACAATTATTTTTAAAGTTCTAATTTGTAGAGGTAGCGCAGCACTTCCTCCTCCTTTTTCAAATGTTCCTAATATTAAGAAAGTATGTGGTTGAGACTATATGTCATAGCTCATGTACTGTATATAAAAGCCATCAAGTCAGTCTTCTCATTGAAAGGCACACTAGGCAACTGAAGCTTTGGACAGAGGAGATGAGATATGAATTTCTGCAATTTGGTACATGGACCTCTCATATGTTTCTCAGATAGCAATGTTCCACAAAGAAGGAAGGAAGCTCTCGAATGCAGTCAATGTCATGGAACCATGAAAGTCTGATTCAGATTTTGAGCTATGTATTGGGTTCTTGTATGTTATACAACCCACATTTGAAAGACTGGAAATATCAGTCCAAAGGTGAGATGACAATTATTGTTTTGGTGCCTTCAAATCAGTGTTGTCTCCTGGTGGCCACCTGCAGTTTTCTTGGTAAGGTTTTAGAATTGCTTTGACATTTCTTCCTTCCCATGACTGAGAGAGAAAGTAACTTGCCCAAGGTTATCCAGCTGGCTTTGTGCCCAAGATGTGACTAAAATTCCTGGTCACCTAGTTTCTAGCCTGATTACTTAATCATTACACCAACTCCTACGATGACAGTATACATAATGTATTTTGCCACTACAAATCAAACTATTCCAAGAAAAGTGGGATAGAGGCCAAGACTCTAAAAGAGCTGTGTGACAAGATCTTAAGTGAAAGGCAGACTAGAATAGAAATAAAAACACCTCCAAAATCTATCAAGAAGGTTTGTGGAACTGCAGCATTTAAAATTTACAGTGGGGTTAAATGCACCACAACTGAGTTAGAATGAATTGGCTTAACTTCTAACAATAGCCAATAACAAAGGATCAAAGAAGTCTAGTAGTAGCTTCCAAATAATACTAGTATACAGGCAGTCCTAACTTCCAACAGTGACCATTCAAAGTTACAACAGCGCTGAAAAAAGTGACTTATGACCATTTTTCACATCCCCATGATCATGTGATCAGAATTCAAATGCTTGGCAACTGACTCATATTTATGACGGTTGCAGTGTCCCAGGTCCATGTGATCTCCTTTTGCAAACTTCTGACAAGCAAAGTCAATGGGGAAGCCAAATTCACTTAGCAACCATGTTATTAAATTAACAACTGCAATAATGCAGTCAACAACTGTGGCAAGAAAGGTCATAAAATGGGACAAAACTCACTTAACAGATATTTCACTTAGCAACAGAATTGTGGGGCTCAAATGTGGTTGTAAGTCAAGGATTACCTGGAGTTGACAGCTTTTGAAAAAGGAAACACATTATATTCTTTATTCGAAATTGCAATGCTTTAAATATATGTTTTGTGTACATGCATTCCTAACCAAGGCCTCTTGGGCAAAGATCCACTTTGCGAGAGCTTACATTTGAGCAAATTGAATGATTTAGATACCTTGACTCAGTTGGCCAAGAAAATAGCCACTGCAGTCAATATCAACAAATTGGCCAAGCTTCTTCAGTCTTCAAAGTACTCACATGGTGCCTCCAGCAAATAAATAAATTAGCATAAGTACTGCTCCCAATTGCAAATCCATCAATCATAATACTATATGGTGCTATATGGTGCGGAAACTCAATATTACTTTAGAAAGTTTTGAAAAAGTTTGATGTTTTCAGAATTCACTGCCTATGATAAATATTAAATCTGTTAAATCTATGACAAAATGCAAAATGAATCAATTAAAGAATGGTGCTACAACTAAACTATGGTAGCTGATGAAATTCAGAAACAAGGAATGGAGAGGTTTGGACGTATTGCTTGCATGGACCCATGCTGACTTACTTATCAATTGTGCTCCATGGAAAGTAAAAGAAAACTTGACTGAAGCATAAAGAAGACTTAGTGAAATTTAGATCCACCTTGATAGAAGCAAACTGTCATGATTTTCCTGAAAAATAAAATCTTTTGCCCCTAACATAAGTTACTGGATAGGATTCAAACTCAGTTCCAAACTTCAGATTATGTTATTAAGAGTATACTGATGATAAATGGCTAAGGAGATTCTCAGGCATCAACATCATAGTTGTCCCAAATATGCTTTTTCAAGAGACAATTGGACTTTCTAGGTTTTTTTTTTAAGATGCTTCACTTTTCATCCAAGAAACTTCAACTCTGACTGAATAGTGAGGAATGGAAGGATTTATATTCCTTGCAGACAGCTCGTCATTTACATTCTTTCAGAGAGTCCTTGAGGCCACTTGGAGGTTTATCTGTGTCCTCAGGGTCACAAATGTGCAAATGATATGGAGCCTTCTGATGATGATGCCAGCTGTACTTTGTTAACTTGGGCTATGCTGGAGATGCTGCTATAAAATGTGGTCTTCGTTTCTAAGGATATCAGAATCTGAATGGGACAAAATCAGATGAAGTTATCCCAAGAAAAGGAGAGTTGAAGTTTGTGCACTAAGGCTCTCTGTTGGTCTCAGCATTGTGTCTTGATGGGAAAACAGTCTCTGACTTGGGAGTTGTCCAGGAAAATAATTCTGCTACAAGTTGACTGGGTATATAACTCATAGCTGGAGAATTCAACTGAATTTGTGAACTGGTTGTGGGTCTGTCTGGAATAGGAGAATGTTGCCATAATATTTCACAACCTTGACATAATCACTCATCTGGATTATTTCAGTGAGCTCTACATGGAGATGAGTTTGAAGAACATCCAGAAGGCAGCTATTGGTGCAAAATCCAGCTGTTCACTTCTTATATGGCACATTAAACCTTGCTTTGGGCCTTGCATTGGCTTCCAGTAGGTTTCTGACTACAGTTCACATGTTTAGGCTTACCATTTAACACACTGGTGTTTGAATGAATTTTGCTGAATTTAAATCAATAAAGTTCCATCTAGATTCTTACTTTAAGAACTACATTCTCACTGATATCCTGAAAAAAGTAACTGGTTTCTACCTAGGTTCAGCTATGGAGTTCTGGGGGGCAGTTATGCACTTTGGAAAAACCTTTCAGTCAAAATCAGACTTGAATCCCAACTTGATTTCATTTCATTCATATGGACTGAATAAATGCCATCTGGTGTAGTGTTCTTAAGACATGTTTTTGTTTCAGTTGACTATCTCTTAATGGGAAAACTGATTGTACAGTGAAAGATGGAATAAATTCATTCTGTATTCTTCCTCTGGAAATGTCATTGAATTTTATGCTCTTTTGGGGGGGATTGAGAGCAATTGCTCTCCTTTTAAATGGAACATGGATAGCATTAATCAGTGGAGACATATGGATCTGGTCCTTTAGCAAACCTCTTGCTCTTCAGGGCTGGGGTTGAGCCAATTAGCCTTTATCTCTCTTTGAGAAAAGTGCCTTCTACACAAGCTAGTGAAAGTAGCTAGCAAAGGCCACTTGTGACTGGCAACCACAAGATGTGGCATTTCCCAAAGCGCATTCCTCCTCCAAATCATTACTAGGGCTGTACATGCTTCAAAAATGATTTAGAAAAAAAATGCTCTCCTGTATTCAGTGAAGCAGCCCAACAGGAAGGAAAGAAGTCGCTCCTCTGAGGAATCAGCTTGTTAAAGTTAATGTAACTCTTAAAACAATAACATCTTCTTTTTTTAAAAAAAAAAAAGGCTGGTGTGAAAACTTGAAGAAATCTAAGCTGCTTTAAGGAATAAGATAGGTCCTATGCTGATGATCACGTAAGCTCTACTTCCAAATCATTTATGAAGTGTGAACAATGCTAATCATTATCAAGTCCCAAGAAGAAGGTCTCTGCAGACGTTTTATTTCTTTTGGGTTTTACAGACATAGTCCATCATGCCTTCTGATTAAATGAGCAAACAGCTCAAAAGAGGAGTAAAGTGAGACGACTATTGGATTGTAGAAAAGTTCTATACTCATGCCTTGTTTTGGTATTCTCTTGGTGAAACAGATGCTTGCTTAATTAACCTAAGTAAGGGAATGAAATAGACAGACAAACTACAGTGGCTGCAATGATTAATGGGAAAACTGATATGTGTGTGGTTACATTCTGATTAACAAAGATTTATTCTAGAAGACAAACACCACTAATTTGAAAGGCATATAGATCTTCTGCAGACCTACTTTTGACTTTAACTCCATTTGGACTCTGGTTAAAATTTGTCAGAGTGACAGACCTCCTTAAGTGTTAGGATTTTAAGGCAATTACTTAACTTTGAATTTGAACACTGTAAACAAGCAATGAATTGTTCATATTGACTTTCCTTTATCCTGCACCCCAGTATTAATGTCTTAGCCCTTCTCAAGGTCACTATATTTTTGCTGAATTTTTTAAAATTGCATTCCTTATTTTATATTGACTAATAGTTTATGTTATACTCTACTCTACTCTACTCTACTCTCTACTCACTATATTTGTTTGCTTTTGCTTTACCTTGATGTCTTTATTTTCTTGCACTTTCTCTATTACAGTTAAAAATACTAAAAGTATTTTAGAACAAAAACAAAATATTTAATATGGAATAATGAATATTTATATTTATTTATTTATTTATAATTAGATTTATAGAGCATCCTTTTCTGTTGCAACAGACTCAGGGCAGTTTACAGCCAACAATAAAACACAGATAAACATATATATATTAAAACCACATTAAAAATCAATATTGGTGGGCTGACAGTTTAAAATAACTAATCATTAAAACCAATTTAAAACCTAATTCATTTAAAATCGGGAATGGAGAAAGGGGGCAGGGCTAAGCCAAACCTGCTTGAACAAATAAGTGTGTCTTAAGAGCACGCCGGAAAGCACGGAGGTCAGTAATCATCCGAATCTCGGGACTTCTGATGGTACTGCAGATGCCGCAAGACGGATCCCTCAGGTCTGTCGGCTCCGCGATCGTGTTAGCCGTTTTGACAGCCGAAAATCAGCTGTCTGGCGGCTGTAAAGCCTTTCCCCCGGAAGAAGAGGAAAAGGTGAGCAGTCAGATTTGGGTAGAGATCCCCTAGGGCCCCTGAATTTATTCCAGAGGCCAAAAGGGTGAGAGCTCCCCAGGAAGATCTGACAGAAGCTCCTCATCCGGGGCGATTCTGCTATAAGCAGAACAAAGCTCTCGTCACGGCCCGTCTGGACTATTGTAATTCTCTCTACATGGGGCTCTCCTTGGGAGGCATCCGGAAGCTCCAATTAGTGCAGAACGCGGCCGCGCGGCGGGTTATGGGGGCCAGCGGAAGAGCTCAGGTGGCCCCCCTCCTGCGCGAGCTGCATTGGCTGCCTGTGGGCTTCCGGGTGCGTTTCAAGGTGTTGGTTATGACCTT
>JANHFO010000072.1:179698-191115 GCA_032468095.1 Pareas carinatus
GTTTCTTAAACTTTTTCCCTCAGGATCCCTTCCTGCTTTTTAAAAAATATGCTCGATTCCAAAGGAGCTTTTGTTTTGTCCAGCACCACTACTTTCCTTCTGAGCATACTCAGCTCTAGGGCGATGCTGGGGCAATTCAGGTGCCAATAGAGAGTTGAATGCAAAGTAATTTCATTTTAATGTATGCTGATTAGTGTACATTCAATGTGGCAATAAAGTTCTATTCTATTCTAATATTAGGAGCCCTTGTTTAAACATCGTAGTGTTTTAATATTATTACATCATCTTAATGCTAGCCTTTAGGTATTTTTTTTAAATAGCTCATCGGTTTTGTCAGGATTGAAAAGATTGTAGTTCTTAAATTACTGTTACTTTTTATCGATAAAATATAATTTTTGTGCAGCCCAGGCTCAGAAATTTCATGAATCAAGGCGATGTGAGATCAACCCTATTTAAATACAGCCTTCTTTTGTGTTTAATGTTTTGAAGTCAAGTCATTTAACAAGGCCACTAATTACCAAGCGGCGATGACACTCGTTGTTGTTATCCTTGTGCGGCTGTTCTCCAACGTCAGGATTTGTGACATGGGGGCGGGAAAGGAATGCTAAAACAGCCAATCGGCGAGAGAGAAAATACTCCCTTACTCCCCGAAGCCTCCAAGGGAGACTCCCATCGAGTGAAATCCCAACTCTCCTCCAATAGGCTTCGCCGATATTAACTGGGCTTGCCTTGTACCCACACGGAAGCATGCTCACTTGTGATAGGGCGATAGAGACAGGTGATGCTCGGAGCCAATGGGGAGAGGGATTACTCTGGGGTTTCAAGATGGCCGCGCGCAGGTCTCTGTGGAAAGGGAAAGGGGCTGGGATAAAGTGAGCCCCGAATCTTTCGGCCTGCTTGGAGAAGAGATCGGGACCCGCCGGTCGAGGCCGGGGAGGTTGGACCCCGTGCCCTTTTCCCGCTCCCACTGTGGAGAAGGAAGGGCTATGAGGTGACGGGAAGATGGCGAGCGACGGGGGGAAGAAGCAGTTTTGGAAGCGGAATGCAGCTCGGGTGCCGGGCAGGTAAAAAAACAACAACAACACCACCAAAGCCTGCGAAAAGTTGCGGAGCGTGTAAGGTGGCCGGGCTCTACGGGCTTCTCCGGGAGTGAAAAGGACGCGCTCGTTCATTTTTGAGGGAAGGCACGGTGGTGTCGTATCTACGTTGTTGCCTCCCCGTTTCGCGAACCGTTCGGTCCCCCAGGTTACGAAGCGATGGTTTTGTAACGGCGTGCGTGGGCAGAAGTCGCGGCTTGCGGGCAAAGGCGATCGTTCTTCGGAATGAGCCCGGCCCTGGCCCTACGGCGGTGCTTGAAGTACTTTGCCGATGTTTCGCTGCAAGAAACTAGGACGTGGGAGGGCGGTAGTAGAAGCAGTAGCTAGCAGAGGTGAGGCTTGATGATCTTCTTGGGCTGAAACGTCGCCGCCTTTAAAACTAGAGGAATGTATCAGTTAAATAAGGTTTAAGGCTGCCATACAGAGACAAGTGATCTGTCAGTGTCAGTACTTGTACCCATCACTGAGGACCCAGATTGTTAGGGGCAATATGCTGAACTCTTTTAAAGGGTTTTTAATTATTGTATGTTTGTGTTTTTATCTCTGGCTGTACACCGCCCGAGTCCCTCGGCAGAGGGGCGGTATAAAAGTCTAAATAATAAACAAATAAATAAATAATAAAGAATAGAATAGCGTGGAATAGGTCACTTTGAATGTACACTGATCAGCATGCAATAAAATGAAATTACGTTGCATCCAACTGCTTAGAGAGGGGCTGTAAATCACTGTGAAGTGGTATATAAGTCTAAAGGGCTATTGTTATTGCTATTGCAGCCCTTATCGTTTTCTGCCAATAGATTTTTTGAAAGTATTGTCAAGAAATTAGATATGTGTATTGTCACTGTTGTGTTCTCTTCATGGTAGAACTGATATGATAAAAACAGGAATAGAGAATAAAGTCCAGCAGTCACTGAAGAACAAATGATTTAATGTCCTTGTTGGATTCTGGAAAGTATTCCCCCCTTCCGGAATCCCCTCCCCCCAAATTTTTTTTCTGAGACTTCAGAATTGAGTGCTTTGGGTTTTAATTTGAGAGTATGCTTTGCATTTGTGTGACCTGGCTTTCCTTTTTATGGGGAGGGGAGGAAAAATCTGTGTTTTAAGGGGGGGAACCCAATTCATAAATATCTCATAGAGAAAGCTGGCTCTTTAAGTTTAGTTGGGCAAGGTATTGTATACAAGTAGTCCTCCACTTACAACCATTTATTTAGTGACCAAAGTTACAACAGCATTGAAATAAATGATTTATGACTGGAAGAGCAACAGATCTAGATGATTTGCTTCACATGGTTCTTTATTTTGGATAGCAAAAATGGTACGTCAGGTAGAATATGATATTTCTAAATTTATCATTTGCAAATTGAGATGAAGGCTTGGGAATGAAGAATGGACTTGAATGTGGAAGGTTAAAGCTTGGTAATTGAATCTTGTTTTTAGTATGATACCTTCCAGAGTAGTTGAATCTCCTCCATGAAATGATAACATCTGCCAGGATAACTTCAGCAACTTTGTTGCGCCTGAAAGCATTTAAATAAATATGGGGTTCATCAGTAACAACAAAACTCTTTTGCTTACTTTAGTATAAATGTTTTGTTAATTATGACATTTAGTTTTAAAAAGATGTAGATTGTAGGTAATTTTAAGTGAAATAGCATATGATTATAAAATCAAAAAAGTAAATAGATTATTGTTCCATTAAAGAGTACAGTATATCGTTTTTTTTGTAACATATACTTAATTTCAGTTGCAGTCTTCACTTATTGCATTTTTAAAGTGAGGGTGAATCAGGACTGTTTCTATGAATCAAATTTCCCTGCTGAGTTTTATTTTCTCAGTAATTATGATATTTTCACATTCCAGATAACATAATTTATTAGTGCTTATGGGAGCAGCTTTATAGAGTATGAAGGTTTCCTGAGCATTTAGAAAGTCTTTGCTTCAATCCTTGCATAGTAGTATAATTTACTAGCTGCCTACTGATTTGATCGCCTTGCTTCCCAAGGGACTCCTCTCAAGAGACTTTTCCAGTACCACAACTCAAAGGCATGTATTCTTCGACGTTCAGCCTTCCTTATAGCCCAACTCTCACAGCCATACATTGCAACTGGAAAAACCATGGCTTTTACCTTACAGATCTTTGTTGACAAAGTGATGTCTTTGCTTTTTGACATGCAGCCTAGGTTTCCCATATCTTTCCTCCCGAAGACGAAGCGTCTTTTAATTTCCTGACTACAGTCACCGTCTGCAGTAATTTTGGAGCCCAAGAAAATGAATTCTGTCACTGCTTCTATTTCTTCCTCTTTTATTTGCCAGGGAGGGATGGGGCAGAATGCCATGATTTTAGTTTTTTTAATGTTGAGCTTCAATCCACTTTTTGCACTCTCCTCTTTCATCCTCATCAAGAGACTCTTTAGTTCCTCTTCCCTTTATATATGAAACTAGCCTCCGAGATACAGTAACGGCTGGAGAACGGGTTATTAATGATCTAGCATTCTATGTAATGCTGTAACTACTGTACCAAACTGGCTCTCTTAGATCAATACGCTTACATCAACACAAATTCTGTTGCTTATTCTAGGACCTTGGAGTTCTCTTGTTGCCAAGAATAAATGCAATAAATAGCATATTAACCTCAGAAAGAGCCTGTTACTTATTTATTCTGCTTGGTAAAAGCTTGCTAAATATCCTGAACCTAAGTTAGTATAGACTATTCTTTATTTTTGACAACCTATCACTTGGGTATGTGTACATGGAAAAGATTGTTCTTGTGCCTGTAAAATGGACGAGCAAATTACATAGAGAAAGTTATGACTGGGGAGCACTCTTCTTAAACTGTACATTCCTGACTATTGCAGAACAAACTTGGATGACATATGGATATCTCTATCTAAATTATAGAATATAGCTGCCAAAAAATTAGTTAGAATATCTGAGATCTCAGCTTGTCATTCAGACCAGATGGGAAACAAATGTATTTAGAATAGAATTGGGAAGTGTGCATTGTATTCTCATCCTAGAAAATTTGGAACATTAAACACAGACATTATCCTGAATGATAGGCCTGGAATGATCTTCTAAATTTTAAATCTGGTCCAAAATAAAGATGTCAGTGCTCATAGCATATAGGCAAATAGTTGGTCTAGCAATAGACCGGCAAGCAGCAGAGAAGCAACTCAGTCTACACATGAGGAATGATTTGTTTTAACTGAGGAACTGGTCCAGTATCTGCAGTTCCATAAATAGGGACAAATAATTGTGACTAGAATTCTGCTGAATGGGAAATTATGGCCCCTCCCTGTAATAGCATAGCAGAGATCAAATTAACAGTTCCCTCTTCCTGCAAAAGTTCAGAACTTGCCCTGGTTGACATCAGAGTTTCTACTTTAAAACCTGAAGTAGCAATACATAAGACTTATCCATAAGTTTGGAACTGTAGCTTCCAAATTCATTATTTAAACAGGGATAATACTGAAAGTTGCAGTTCCAATACATCAGGAAGGCACTGGATTGCAGAATAATATTTTATAATAAGAGTGAAAAGCTGCTTGTCTAAGTGAAATCTGAAAAGGAACAGGCCTCAGATTTTTTGAAAAAAGAGTCATTGCTTCTAGAGAGTCAAATCTCTCTAGAATGGGTTTTATTCATTTGAAAACTGATTTCCTGTGCATTTTTTTAATGCATCCGTTTAGGAGATGTCGGAGTTCCAGTAGGTAAAGAGTTGAATATGAGCTAACCATGATGTCCTTTTTGTATATATCCTAATATTGAAGGAAAATATAAAGGCACAAATGCATAGCAGGGACCCCAGTGTTTTTTTTAAACTTTCCCCTATGGATGCCGCTGAACTGCCATGAGTTCCAAGGAAGATTATACAGATTTTGAGAGAACTGGAAACAAAGTCACATGAGGGATGATTAAAAGTACCAAGTGTGTTTAGCCTTTAGAACAAGGTTTCCCAATCTGGCTGAGGAATTCTAGGAGTTGAAGTCTACCCGCCTTAAAGTTGTCAAGATTGGGAAACCCTGCTTTAGAAGAAGATAAAATTGAGATGAGATATGATAGCAGTCTTCAGATAGGTAAAGAGCATAGAGCAGAGGAAGTAACTTATTCGTCTTTATGCCAAAGGGTTGGACTTATGCCAAAGTATTGGATTGGAGCCAGTGAGTTGAAATTAGCACGGTTCTCTTTACTGATGATCTTCCAACAAGCTGAATGTCTGTTGATTCAAAATGCTTTAGCACAGTGTTCTCAAAGTGTGATCTGAGGGCCTGTGAGACTCTCCTGAGATCCTCTTAGGGTCACAAAATCAAAACTATTTGTCATTACGTTGAAAAATAATACAATATTAAAATTCCATCAAATAGTTGTGAGATGTGGTAGTGCAATGAATATGTAGTTTTTAATTTTCAATATGGTAAATAACAATAAAATGTAATGCATACAAACAAAAGCTCTTTGGGGTTTTTCATAATTTGTAAAGTTGGGAAGGAGTCCTGAGGGGAAAAAAGTTTAAGAACATAGACTAATAGGGTTGGAAATGAACCTAGAGGTCTTCTAGTCTAACCCATTGCTTTAACAGGAGATCCTGTAGCATTCAAGACAAATGACTGTCTAGTCTCTTCTTAAAAACCTCCAGTTATGAACTCTGCTGTAATGGATGATGCATCAAGTATCTCTGACTTTTAACTCTGTAGCTCTTCAATAGCACATTAAAGATTAAACAGATTTACAAAAATTATATTCTACTTTTCATATCAAAACAAACAAAAATCATCATAGAAGAATGCAGTGAAATCAATGGCAGAGAAATTAAACCAGGCAGGATAAAATTAATTTTAAAAAGTAATTGCATGTTTTTGAAAAGAAAAAAATAGGTTTATTGTGTCTAAGCTGTGGGTGACTGGAGAGCACCAAACAAATAGTGAAAAATATTTGGTGCATTGTAGTGGACCAAAAGTCCGGATATTTGCACTCAAATATCACACTGTGCACAACCAAACTCGATGTCATGCAGTGAGGAGAAACAGGTTGAGGTGACCCTTTCAATACTTTTATATGGACAAGACTTACAGATTTCCACAATGGAATAATGGAGGGTGAAGTTAATGGCACTGCCTTAGATGGCAAAATTGTCTACTTTGATTAAAGAAAAGGCTTTATCTAGCTTTGTTTCTACCTGGAGACCATTTTTGAACATTTTCCTGGAAACTGAAAAAAATGCTACATTAATTTTAGGATTTGATGATTATAATTATTTATGATTACAGAAATACTGTATATTATTTAATTTTAGATCAAAGCATTAGTATATTTTATATTTGTAACTGTATCAAAGAAAATTTGAAGTTACCTTTTTTCTAATTCTTTTCTTTTTTCCTTATTCCCTTGCATCTCTCTCTTCCTTATTTTTTCTTCTTCTTAATTTCTTTTTTGGTCTTTTATATTTCTTTGTGTAGAAATGTAATAAATGAAACTTGTAGCATCCTTCCCCAGACTAATAGTCTTTAGATATATTATCTAAAGACTATTAGTCTGGGGAAGCTTACCATTCCCAATAATATTTTTCCTTTCTGATATTTCTCAGGGATATATATACAGTTGGCAATCTTTTCCCAAAGGAGGCTCCAGTGACATATGTACGCAGCTGAATAATTTTTTTTTACCAAGATCTGAATCAGGTGTGTGTGTGCACACCTTGATTTAAGTTGCTCTTGTCTCTTCCTTATTATTTATCAAGGCAATTGATTGATATAATATCTCCCAAACTGTGATGGCAAAAATGGACAATTGAATTGAAATCTTTCAGATATCAAAAAGATTTAAACCAGAGTTTTTCAACCTTAGCAAATATTGAAGTCCACACACACATATCTTAAAGTTGCTAAGGTTGAAAAATACCATATACCCAGGCTAGGATGCGGTAGGGGGCAGCATCTAGCTAATTCTGCATGACTGCATAGCTCTGATTACACTGTTCTACAATTTTTGGGAAATTATCGACCCCTGAGATAAAATGTGCTATTCTTACATATTTTGATTAGATGGATTAGAAAACAGGTGATAAAGGTGCTGTCTGGCTAAAGTTTTCAAGATATTTCACAATAAAGATTTATACATAGGTGAGTATATTTGCCTACAAGGGAGGAAGGTGTCTGATAATCATGATAACTTCATCATAACTTCTTGATAATGGACGGTAGAACAATGAAAACAGTACCACATGGAAGTGTATAAATTTATCTTCACTTTGAGACTGAAGATTACCTAACTGTAATTTATTGTTCTTCTATTACAAGGCACATTTATCTTGGTCAGATCTACGCATCATACAGTTATGTCTGGTGGCTTGTGAAAGTGTCATTGCTTAACATTTCCAAGGAACAGTTTAATTTAATTTAATTTAATTTAATTTAATTTAATTTAATTTAATTTAATTTAATTTAATTTAATTTAATTTAATTATTTAATTTATATACCGCCCTTAATTTATATACCGCTGTAAGCTATGGTCCCCTCCCACCTAGCTCCTCTCCTCTCTCACCTTAGGCACAGACTTCGTGCTGCATGTGAGCCACTCATCTTACCCCAGACAGGGGAGGGAGAAAGCTCTCCCATTGGACTGCTGGGCAGAGGGACAGGTGATATTAGAAATGTCCTCAGGCACATGTGGAGAGGAAGAGGGGAGCTCTGCATCCCTCCGGCTTTCTAGTAAAGAAATCTGTGCTGGGGTGACAGTGCGGGTGCCCACAGAGAGGGCTCTGAGTGTCGCCTCTGGCACCTGTGCCATGGGTTTGCCACCACTGGTATAGGGTCTCTTGCTTGAGCAGGGGATTGGACTAGAAGACCTCCAACATCCCTCCCAGCTCTGTTCTGATTGAAAATATCTTTAGAATTATGTCATGAATTTTGCAGGCCCAATCAGCAGAATTGCATCGCTTACTGTGAGGAATAGTCATTTGTGAATTAGTAGCTTGTGGGAATTTAATGCTCCTGGTTTTAGAAGATATGGCACATCAGAGTTGAAGAAACAGCCAATCAGAAGAGATTTTTGTAATCTAGGGAAGTCTATACCTCCTCAATAGAACATATTGTTCAATATAGAAGTTTCTTGATCAACTCTCTGAGATCTCAAAGAAAGGGCAAAGTTTTAATCTGATTCAATGAACAGAGGATCAACAGTACCTTCCATTTTGCACTCTACGACTCCTGTAACATCAAAATGAGCACTGGCAATTTAAACCTAGTCTTATATTGAGCCTGTAATCCAGGGGGAAATTCCAAAGGAACAGTGAAAGTGAAAAAGAGACAATATACTACTATTGTAGCTTTTTATCAGTGCCTAGGAGAGGTACCATGTAAGAACTGTACATTGTTTTGACAGAGAGACAGTTTTATTAATCGGGTAGATCTAGAGATAGAAAAAGATTCTTGTTATTGACAAACAAGGTGGTAAGAGTTTATTATATTCTTTTTTATATTAAGAACTTGCAACTGTAACTTTTAATAGTCCATATCGCTGGTCTTCTAACAAACTGGCTTTATTAGAATTTTAAAAGTCTTATCTATTGACACAAGGCTTCCTCTTATTTATATGACTTTAATTTGGCTCTATGGCTATACAGTATGGCCAACCACGCAAAATAAATTTTAAAAGTTCTTCTCGTTCTTCCATATAGAGGAAGAAATAAGAAAAAAATATGTATAGCTCTAGATTGCTTTCCATATCAGCTCTATTCTTGGGTATTTTGATGATGTTGGCAACCAATGTCTTATGCATTGATGATTTTACCTAACTGGGTTATAAAACATCTGCAGCCAAACATATACTTTGTTATAGAATAGAATAGAATAGAATAGAATAGAATAGAATAGAATAGAATAGAATAGAATAGAATAGAATAGAATAGAATTCTTTATTGGTCAAGTGTGATTGGACACAAAAGGAATTTGTCTTTGGTACATACACTCTCAATGTACATATAAGCTACAAGTGATAAGTTAAGATCATAATAATAAAATACATCATGTCATGAACACATTCATCATGTAATAAAAATGCATTCATCATACATTTTTGTGATAGGCATAGAGCAGTTATAGAATTCTAACTAAGCAATCTACAAGTCACACTAGAGGGCTAAATAAAGCAACTACTATAGATTGTAGAATTCAAGCAACAAGTTAATTGTCATGCAAATAAGATAATAGGTAATAGGAAAGATGAGAAGGATAATGTTGATGCATCCCTACTAGGTAGATTAACAGTGTTGTGAAGGTTAGTTGTTTAGCAGAGTGATGGAGGAAAAAAGTGTCCTTGTGTCTAGTTATTTTGGTTTGCCATGCCCTGTATCATCGCCCAGAGGGAAGAAGTTGAAGCATTATGTTTGGAATGTGAGGGGTCTGTAGTTATTTTCTCAGCTCGTGCAGTGTGCATGTTTTCAGTGGAGAGTAGGTTTGTAGCAATTATTTTTTCTGTAGTCTTAATAACCCATTGAACTCTGTGTCTGTCTTCTTGGTTGCAGTGTCAAACTAGACAGTAATAGAGAAGCATATTGCGGACTCAATGATTCCTTTTTAGAACTGTATCAGTAGCTCCTTGGGTAGCCTGAACTTTCTGAGTTGTCACAGGAAGAACATTCTTTGTTGTGCTTTTTTGATGACATTTTTTATGTTAGTTGACCATTTTAATTCTTGAGATATTATAGAACCTAGAAACTTGAAGGTCTCCACTATTGCTACTGTGTTATCTTGTGTTGTAATAAGAGATGATATAATAGAAGAGCTTCTTCTAAAATCGACTATCATTTCTACAATTTTGAGTGAGTTCAGATCAAGATTTTTGTGGCTGCTCCACAAGGCTATTTGCTCAGTTTTCCATCTGTAGGCAGATTCATCATTGTCTTGAATGAGGCTAATCACTGTTTTGTCATCTGCAGACTTCAGTATTTTAACAGAGGGATCCTTGTTGGTAAATAGGAAGAAGACAGGTGGAGAGAGCACACTGTCCTGGGGGGCTCCTGTACTGATTGTACATGAATCTGATGTTATTTTGCATAGCTTCATCTGATGCTTCATGTCTGTTGGAAATCCATTTGCAGGTGTGGGCAGGCATGGCTAGCTGGGGCAGTTTGGTTAGAAGAACAATGACAACAACAAAAACTGCTAAAGTTAATTTAAAGTAGCGCTTTTCCAGGATCTTATTATCATCCTTGCATTTAAACTCAAGTATGATTCATTAATGTAAGTAGCCATATATATAAATGAAATCAAAATGCTTAGATTTAATTATGTATTTAAAAGTGGCCTAATTCAATATGAACTGATAAGTATCTTTTGTAAAAGGAGGAATCATATATCATTAATTTCAACTTCACATTACAGAAAAGAAGCACAAAAATATTCCCTTCGTTGCATGAATGTTGTTGAAGCAGATGTAATTCAACTGGTTTTGATGATGTTTCATCAGCAGGAGACCAAGAACTACAAAGGGTAAATTGGTCTCACCGGTCCAAAATTAATAAAAAATAAGGCCACCGCTGCATTTTATTACTATGTTATGCCATTTACTCTCATTACAGTTTTAAAAGACACCAAATGGGATTGATTAAGGACTTAATTGCCAGTGTAAAACAACCAAGTAATTAACATGAAGAAAACAATGCTAAATAGAATGAGCTCTCATCAAATGAAGAATATAAATATAGTAACTATTTTTGGTTTAATTTATAGATCAAAGTCTGTAAACCTTCACAGATATTTGATGTTTAAGGAAATATGATACAAGTCTGTTTATAATTGAAAATTCCAGATATGTCCACTGATCCAATAGAGCTGGAAGTATCACATTTCCATATAAATGTCACCATAATATATTGTTATTGTCTTGCTGACCCTGACCTAGCTTATTTCATATCCTCTAGATATTTGAAATTTCAACTTCTAGAACCTGTCAGACAACTTGGTTTATATAGTCTTCTTAAAACCACAATTGCTTCCATCACTGAATTTTAATGTCATTGTAGTAAACTTCTTGGATTTACTTGTTATGGCTGACTTCTTAATTTCAGATACAAAGGTAACCTTTTATGTTCCAAATTTATGTTTTTTGATATGTTAAAGTTGGAGAAATGGTATGAAGAAGACCTAATCTGGGCATGAATCCTGACAAAAATGGCAGCAGGAAGGAAAGCCAATAGAAAGAAAATGCTATTGGGTTTGGCAATGGCAGTGGGATGGAATGGAAAACAAAATCCAAAGTGAAGACAGTATTAATTATATACTTCAAAGGCTTTGCAATTGTGGCCCATTACAATTTTGAAT
>JANHFO010000072.1:209724-227282 GCA_032468095.1 Pareas carinatus
AGGAAGGAAGGAAGGAAGGAAGGAAGGAAGGAAGGAAGGAAGGAAGGAAGGAAGTAATTTCACCATAAATGAAATTGGGTGCCATCACAACTTTCCAACAACTAAAATAACCTTAGCCTTGCAGTTAAATGACCTCTCCAAACAGGCGATGGGAATTATTTAATCGCTAAGATTTATGATTTCACAGAGGCTGAAGCCATTAATGAGAAATGATGGTTTAATAACTGGAGAAGTGAGCATCTTATAGCATTACGGTTTACATTCTCTGTTTAGAAATGCAAAATGAATCCGAAGCTGATATACTGCACACTGGTGGCTGCAGCAAGCAAGCAGATTGCTTTCTGTAACTGTGTGCTGTACAAGGATGCAAGAATCTCTTTCAACTCCCTGGCTTTAGGCCAAGTCAAAGGCTATTGAAAGGTGGCAAGCTGTTGCTGCAAAAAAATGGAATGTGGTTTATTTAAAGCAGTGCCCCCTTTCACTAATCCTTCTCCCAAGCTCTCAGAGTGCAATCACTACAAAAGGGAAAGATAGCACAGCTCAGCATCTCCAAACTGAAATATAAGCCAAGGGAAGAAGAGAAATGCCCTGCAGCAACTCCTAGTCGATGAGCGCCAGTTACTAACTGGATAAAGGGATACTACTGAAAAGTGAGAAAGGGGAGGAGGACAACATCCCTCTATTCTCCTAGAGATTGCTCTGGATACAGAGAAACATTTTTCCTCTGGCCACAATCTTGGTCCTCCCATTCACCCGGCCCCAAACCAAAAAGTACCTGCAAGGATGTGAAAAAGAGGCAGAAATGGCACAAAGGCTGAGTCAACAACCGGTCTTCTGGAAATAAAGCAGTCAAATAGATTGATGGGCCAGATTTTTTTAAAAAAATAAAAATCAAATGCAGCTATAGAATGCCCCATTTAATTGGGCAAATCCAACTGGAATTCTATACAGCCAGAATTGCATGTTTCTTCTTGAAAAGGCTTTCTTTCGGAATAACTTAAAACTGGTGCTAGGATGCAAGAAAAGCCTTGTGGACTTGGTTAATTTTCGTCTATTAGGAGGGGCAAGAAATGAATGTCTGTAGGGAAGAGAATTTGGCAAGCTGAAGACCAACTGTTATTTTACCAGTCCAGCACATATTTGGCACATATTTGTAAACATGTTTATTTTACCTTTTTTACACATTTTATAACACATTTACTCTGTGTCAATCATCAAAAGGGCGACCTTATAAAAGAGGTCTATGTACATGTTTAGGGAGGGAGTGTTCCTCTGAATTGGGAGAAAGGTGAGAAACGGCATATTATCTTACAAGGTAGTCTCTAGGTTAGAGACCCAAGTTTGCCTAGAAAAGTATGGGATAAACTGGGTGTTGGTTACCCTAGTGGCATATTAGCCAAAATATGCACAGGGAACGCTGCATGGAGGCACAAGTATGATTGATCCTAATAAGCTACTCTACTTTTTCTCTGTCTTATTAAAAATGCTATATGGAAGCTTTTATTGATGAAAACCATGACTGGCAGTGGAAAATAAATGTCTGTAGTATATCTGTGGTTGACTTTGGCAAATAGAATATTCAATAAAATTCTCGGATGGCTAATCTTAAAAAAATAAACATTTTTTGAATACTTTTAGTAAGAATTATTTTAGATGGAATTCTAAAACAGATAAAAGTAAGCCAAAAACATAATAGAATGTACATTAAAAAATACAGATTTTCCTACTCAAAAAGGGAGACAGGAAGTAGTAAGAAAAAGAAACTTCTCTATTCACCCACAGAAAGTATATTTAACATTAACAACATATGGATCACTGTTTCTTAAAAGAACAAAAAATCATGGTATTTGGTCAGAATTTTCCAGGACATAAGTAGAGAATAGACCCTCACTCTCTTGAACAAGTAACCATCTATTGATACAAGGTGCGATAATTAAATGCCGAGGCTGCACTCGCTGTGGGGGAATTGGTCACGTGATTGCCATGCGCGTGCAACAGTGACGTATAACGGCCCTGAGGAGAAGCTACACAAAGTTTCAAAGCACTACCTTCGTTGAGTCGTATGTTACAGACGTTTTAGTTAGCACGTACATCTGCACATTTATAAAATAAAGAAATATTGTCAACTGAAACCCATGGCATGTTAAATGGATGCTACATCATGACAATGCACCAGCTCACAGAGCTCCGCAACAACATGCCAGTTTTGCACCTGTAACCACATGGTTGCCGTTCCTCATCCCTTGTATTCACCTGATTTGACCCCCTGCAACTTCTTTCTTTTTCCAAAGATGAAACTGAAGCTGAAGGGTCGCTGTTTTGGCACAGTGGAGTTCAATGTGAATTGCAAAAAGTGCTTGACAGGCTTGAAGAATACGACTTCCAGGAGGCATTCCAAAAATGGAAGAGGTGCTGGAATCGGTGTGCAGCTGCCCAAGGAGACCACTTTGAAGGGGATGGCAGCCAAATTTAAATCAGGTAATTTTATTTCAATTTATGGGACTAGTCTCGTTATTTAATGATCACGTCTCGTAATTTTATTCCTTATTTATATCATCAGGCAGTTGGGTGACTCATCACCACACTCCCCAAATTAAGGTAGTTCTGAAACTCAATAATTGCTTAAATGGAAGCACCCTGCTGGTGGTTATTTAATTCTGTAAGCATTATATCTTATTAAAATAAAGCTTGTCTTTGTTTTTCTTTCCTCAGCGTTTAATTTGAAAATTTAAACAATTTCTTCACAGTTCAAAAAGGCATTCCCAGACTTTCTTTGAGCAAAGACAGGCATTCAATCTATCAGAACATCTATCAGTCCTAGAATTTTTAAATACTGGGTCAAATTCAGGTCTGTTCTAGATTTTCAACAACCTATCTGATTGAACAAATGATGTTTACTTCTGTGAAATATCCTTACAGGTTTACAATACTAGGAGGACATTTCTGCATGTGTGGATACTCACCAGTGGTTTCAACTCATGAGAGCAATTTAATAACTCTCCAGCCCTTAAAGGAAAGGGTAACAGATATTTCATACAAGTTGATGCACTTGGAGATAACAAAGTAGCCCCTTGGTGTGCATTAATAAAACCAGGGTGGAATGTGAGTAATACTTAAAATATATCACTATTGCCTCTCTGATATTAGCTTTAACAAAACTCTGGATGCAATATATGTCTTCTGCTATTTCTGAGAGCATTGTAAGAAATTCTTTATTCCAAGGGACTTTGCCCATATTGAGATGGCAGTCTTGAAGATACTTCACATTCATCTGTGATTGAATTAAAGACTTTCTGAGGGACCAGCCACAAATAGTGAGAGTTGGGTCTGTCAGATTCACTCCACTGAAGCTCAGCACTGGCTCTCCACAGGGCTGTGTGCTCACAGGGCTGTATTCACTGTACACACATGACTGTGCATCACTTGACCCATCTACTGTGATCATTAAGTTCACAGATGATACCACCGTATTGGATCTTATTACAGATGGAGACAAAACAGCATACAGGGGGAAGGTTTGAAAACTATCCACATGGTGCTTACAAAACAACCTGCATCTGAACATCATCAAGACAAAGGAGATAGTGTTAGACTTCCAGAAGAAGAGAGAGGAACCTGCCCCACTTTATATCGAGGGGGGCTGTGTGAAGAGAGTTCTCTCCTTTAAATTCCTGGGCATCTATCTCAGTGAAGATCTTATCTGGAAAATCAACATGACCCAGGTGGTCAGAAAGGCCCAACAGAGACTCCACTTCCTTAGGGTCTTGCAAAAAAATTAAGTGGACCAACAGTTGATGACCTCCTTCTACCATCGAAAGCGTTCTCAAATATTGCATAACGGTGTGGTATGCTGGTTTGACAGCCGTGGACAGAACGATGTTACAGAGGGTGGTGAGGACAGCACAAAATATCGTGGGCTGTCTCCTGAGACCACTGGATGACATCGCTAGGGCCCTTCTTTACTCTCCTACTATCAGGCAGTAGATATAGAACTATGGGCAGCCACACAAACAGGCTGAAGAACAGTTTTTATCTGTGGGCTGTCAGACTCCTGAATGAAAAACAATAATGTAATAATGTGGCATCTGCATGTGTTGGGGGGGGGGGAATTGCACGAAGGGAGACAATCTCATTGTACAAATATTGTACAAGGACAATAAAGGTTTCATTTCATTTGTATCAGGTATCTGTTGCCTGTTCCAAACATTTTGATATTTTCCTTCAAATGAAAGCACACTGGCCAGATCACTATAAGGTGAAATTTTTATTGAAAACTCAGACAACCATTCTTCTCTTGCATTCGGGAACTTTTGCCTGAAAAACAGCTCAGTGATGTAAATGTCTTCTTCAATCCCTTTGTAAAATCTATTTTTTGTCATCTATGTGTATTGGTATGACCTTCAAGTCAATGTTGACTCTTGGAGACTGTCTACAGTAGTCCTTGTAGGTTTTTTTGGGGGGGGATTACTTTGCCATTGTCTTCTTCCCAGGGTTGAGAGAGACTGACTGGCTCAAGCTCACTCAGTTTGCTTTGTGTCCAAGGTAAGACTAGAACAAAAAGTGTCTTGGTTTCTAGCCAGATGCCTTAACCACTACCCCAAGATTTATAAACCTTTTAATTGCAACTTTTAAACATCTGTTAATTGGTACTTTTTAAAATCCTTATAGCCTAAATTCTGTGCATTGTTTTTTTATTACATACCTGAGAAACAGTTCTAATAATTGTGTGTGCAATTTGGAGTATTATTTTTAACCCTACATAGCATGGAACCATACTATTTGAGGGACTGACTTCTCCCAATTACTTCTACACATCCCACAAGGTCAAGTGGGTATGCTAAGGGTTACGCTGCAGTTCCCATCTGTAAAAGATCTTCATCTGGGTCTCAACCCCTCCCCAAAGACTTTCATCTGGCAGGATCCAGAAGACATGCCTTTTTCATTTTGGCTCTCACCTTCTGAAGCAACATTATCCCTAAAGTGATGTTAGCCTCATCTTCGTTAACCTTGCAGAAAGTCCTTAAAATGTTTTTTTTTCCCATCAACCTTGAGACTCTAATGGGGAACCTCTAAGGTACTTGTATGAAATCAAGTGGATGTTGCTCTCCTTCAACTTTGGATTTTTATGTTTTATTTCTCTTATTTCATTTAAAAATTTCCCTGTTCAGTCATTATTGCCTCAACGGCATGATTGCTCATCTGTGATTATCATCCTAGAGAGCCTGCGTTGTCTGAGAGATGCTTCTGTTATCATGAGGCCCCCATGAAAATATGGAACACAGTAACCTTCCTGCCAAAGTGGTACCTATTTATCTTCTCACATTTAGATGCATTTGAACTGGTAGGTTGGCAGGAGCTGGACGAGTAATGGAAGCTCACCCCATTACACAGTGTTTGAATCTCAAACCCAGGCTTTCAATCTGATAAGCTCAGAGTCTTTAACTGCTGAGACATCGCTCCACCCTTTATTTCATTTATATTTGTTTTTAAGACTGTTACATAATTTTTAACTGTTGTCATGCTGAATGCTGCTCAGAGACATGTTTTTTGGTGAGTCAGTGGCTATATAAATATGCCAAATAAAAATGAAAAAATGATAAATGCATTTTGTTATACTACATGGGCTAAATAAATAAATAATAAAACTATACGTAAGCTTAAAATACTTAGTATAGGAGAAGTACATGATAACATGTGACCTGAGGCAAAATGCTATGGTGGGAGATATGAATAAATGGTTGAAAACCAGGTAAGAGAATATAGCAAAAGTAATTGGGCCACTCAAGGATGCATAAGAAGAGTGACTGTTTAATATCTGTTTAGAAACAAGTCTAAGACAAGGATTTTAAAAAGAAATAAGTATTCTCATATTGACATGTGGCAAATGAATATAAAACGATTGGAAGAAAGATGTAAGGATGGAGAGAGTCTGAATATGAGACATGGTTTTTTTTGTAGTATGAAGAATGATAAAAAGTCATGGAAGACGTGAAAAGAAATAAAAGAAATGTGTTAAACTCAAATATTTTTGTATAGAAAAAATAGACCATAATATTCCATTGGAATGAATGGGAAATGGATATAAGAAAATAAGATGTGAAAGTTGCTCCCAATGAAATGAAGATAATAATGTCATGAAGAATGTGTAGTTGGGCTGATAGGAAATTTTTGCATTTTTGCAAAGGATTCATGGGTGGCGAAAAAGGGAGACTAATTCAGGCACGTTAATCCCAAAACGCTCATATCAGTTGTACAATGATGTATGTGCCATAATTTCGACGTCACCTTGGCTTGTTAAAGTTACTGGCGCATGCAGTATGTATGTGTATTCCACACAGAGCCCCAGAGAGAAGAGCATAACAAGGTGAATATGTGGAGAAAGGATAGGATGCAACCTACCAAAAATGCCCAGCATATTTAAGCAACTGCTACAGTTCGGCAAACGGGAGAACGGCCGGCGGAAGGACTGCCGGGCTGTCTCTTCAGAGTGAAGGAAGAGCGTGCGCTCCCCCTACCCCAACGCCGCCCGTTGCCACGGTCCAGAGTTGGGTTGTCTATGCACACACGCACGTAGAGCGCTTCCAATTTTATTTTATTTTTCCGCCACGAGTGACACACCGCCTTGTGGCGGGGGAGGAAACGCACGTTGAGGGGCGGCGGCGGCCGCAAGACAGCGCGAAGGGAAGCAGGCGAGCTCGCGCGGAGCTGGGCGCGCGGTGCATTGGCGAGGCAGGCGCGCGGGCGTGGGAGAAAAATCCCGGCGCGGCGCGAAAGCAGGTGCTGCTCGCCCGCGCGGCCGCGGCTTTGGAGGAGCTGGCTCCGCGCACCCCTGTCTCCGCCCCCGCCCGCCTTCCCTTCCCTTCCCCCGCCGTCCCCGTCCGTTGCGTCTGGCCAGCGCTGCGCTGCCGGGAGCTCCAGAAGAGACAGCGGGCGCCGCGGGAAGAGACGCGAGGATTTATAAGCTCGGCGCTGCCCTTTGCGAAGGAACGGAACTGAAGACCACCGAGACCAGCTCAGCCGGAGAGCAGGTGGGCGTCGGGGAGGCACCGGCGGGGCAGTCCGAGGGCTGGGAAGGGAAACTTTTTCCCCCCGAGGGGGCGACCTCTGGTGGGGGCGCTGACCGACCCGGGTTGCATTTTGCATCCTGCGGGAGTGGACGACTGTGCTGAGCTTCTTCTGGATGAGTTGCATTGGTTGAGGGAGGGAAGTCGAGGGTGAGGTGGTACTACGTTTTATCCCATTCGGCTTTGTTTTCTATAAACTTTGAAAGTAAAAGTTTTTGGGAGGGAGTATTTAATATTTGTTCTAACTAATTAAACGGTTTGCCCAATTTTGGGGCTGCCAGCCAGTCACTGGAGTTCAGAATGGGAGCGGGCTGCCAAACGTTTTCCCTCCTGACCTTATGCGACTGGCACATACGCGGCAAACCTGTATCTTGAAAGCTGCGATTGGGTTCAAGTTTCCCCATCGCCGCATCTTTTTTTCAGGCTGATTCTTATTTTTAGGATGATCTGCGAACGCGCTATGCCTTGAAACAAGCGAACGGTTTTGAATCCCTTCCTCTTCCTCGCCCCCACCCCCTTTGGCTTCCGAAGCTCCCCTTTTTAAATATTGCTAAGGGAAAATGAAGGCTACCTATTCCGTTCTGCAAGCAGGAAAAGACTGCAAGAGTCGATCTGCGAGGCAGCATCTGAATGCAGCACTACAGTATCTTGCTTTCTTTTCTTTCTTTCCCCTCCTGTTTTCACTTCATGATGTAAGAATTAAATACCTGCAAAAACAGATTCACCCAAGCTTTATATTGTTTTGAAGGTACGGTAGGAAGAGTACAGAATAATGAGTCACATAAGAATGCGAATCTCATGTATAAGTTCCAATAATGAGTCATATAAGACTGACAGATATGTAAATTGTAAAGGGCAATGACATTTTGTAACTAAATGCCTTAGTAGTAAATTCCATTGAAGCCCCATGAGGTTAAGGTGATACTTTTGATCAAATGTATGGTAGAGTGCAACCAATTCTATTTATTGAGACATAAGATTTGGGGGAATTTATCATTGGAGCCCATCAGGGGGCTGATATGCTACCCTGTTGTAAACAATAAAGTCAGAAGGTTATGAATTTGAAGTGCATTTTACAGGGCACATTATCTTTACTTTTGTAAATAATGGCTGGAGTAGAGGGAAACTTAGTTAACCTGAAACCATAATGTACAAGGAGAATGTAACACCATGATGAATGTTGATCATCTCTTGTTGCATTATCATTTAACCTCAACTAGAATCTCACCTCACCTAGAGCTGAATGTTACTTTGAGTGAATTTTTCTCCTCAAATGTTTTTATCTTATCAGGATTCAGTGAGAACTGTTCTATGTATAAGAAATGCTATATTTTAAAACTATTTAAAAATGATTTATAAGAGAATAATTGTTTCCTCATGGATGTTTTTAATCTTTGTGATAAATAACAAGATTGAATTATCAAATGTATTTTCTAAAAAACTTTTTTTAAAATGCTCACTTCCCTATACCTCTACTTAAATTCATTTTTAATGCTACCTTATAGACCGAATCTCTCTTTTTTGCTTTAGCTTGATTGAGCACTAGGGGTCACATGTTTTCAGCTGTTGATTTAAAAAAAATTCTTTTCATGAACTATGACTTTATTTTGTTGAATGCGGTTGGGAAGATTTAAAAAAACAGGTTCACTAAAACTTGTCAACAAGACAACTTGAGAGCAAATTAAGTTGTGTTTCGCCAACTTTGGACAGGAGTCACCAATAACATATTTGCTTCAGTAGTTTATTTTTTTCATTCCTTGCACAATTTACTAACAGTTTGTATAGTTTTCAGATGAATAGTTTCAGTTATAATATTCAGGAATCTTCCTTTGGGGTTTATGGTTTGAGTCTTAAGTGTATCCAGAAAGACATGTTTTTTTAAAAGCCTACTTTATTAGACTGTTTTTTTAAAACAGCATTTTATCCATTTGCTCATTTTTCTACTGTATTCTGTTTTGCACTGTGCTACATCGAATTCTATATTTTGTTGCAATGGTAGATTAATTAGCATTACTATGGATTTTTTAAAAATGGATTTGATAGAGTGGTTTTGAATAATTCATGCTTTTCTGAACTGGATCACAGTTGACTTTCCATTCCATTTTTGTTGCAATTTTTATTTAAGCATATGGGGACAAGGCCCATTTAATTCTAAAGAGTTTATTTATGGTTCCCAGGCTTACCTCTATCTACATAGAATGACTTAATCTGTATGTTGCTACTCAGGGGTAAAGTCTGCTGAATTGTATAGCATTCAGACCATATTGGTTTGAACTACTGTAAGTATTTTCCCATTGAGTTGAGTATAGTTGTAGTAGCATTCCATCTTGATCTCTTCCTAAATTATTGGATTCTGTTTAATATGCTGATAGTCCCAAGTAGTAGTATAGTAGTAGTAGTAAAGAATTTCTGATTGGTACCTTGCTTTGTTTGCATCCATCTAAAAAGTATGAATGGAGCAGACCAGAATTCTGACTGTTCATATGGACATTTCTCAACTAGAAAATCTCCCATGCATTCCCATGCATTCATGCAGACTTACAAACTGTAGATGTGATATATTCAACCTTCATTTGTTTCCCAGAGTTCCATTGATATATGGATAGTTATATAAACCTATTTAATGAATACCTGTACTATAGTGTTCTGAAGGTTAATGCCAAAGTTTTTGACTGAGAACATTGCACACAGATTCCATATCTAAAATTATTATAAGAGTTGTTTCAAAAAGTAAGAATTTCTAACAAATGTTCAATCTGGGTTTTTTTTTTAATCATGCTGCAAATAACATTTGTGGGCTGCCTGCAGTTAGGTGTGGAAATGTATTCTAAACAAAGCTTGGCTTCAAATTCATTAAAAAAAATAAGCTTTAAAAATAGTGCTTGATAGAAATATTAAACTGAAACTAGAATATTAACTCTTCACCTGCTGGTGAATTATTAATCATTGAAAAATGTCATGTCTTAAAGTTGGAACACTTTAGGCTTTGTAGTTTTTCAAAGGACAAAAAATGTGAATTAGGAAGACAAGAGAGACTTTTTGATATATCTGGGTCTGTTTCCATATGATGTTCAGGGTGCAGTTCTATATGTTTAGAAATATATAGTGCTTTAAATATTGCAACTTCTGGATACTTTCAATTAGCATTGAGATTTGTTAGGATACAGACTACATCTTGTGATTTTGTAGAACTGGGCACATTTCTGTTAGTTAGTGAGCCACTCCCTTCACCTGTTCTGGGACATCATAAAATTATTTAGACAGATTAGGAGGCATGTTCAACCTTAAGGAAAATAGAGAAGGTGTTGATTAAGACAATGACATTTCACCTGGCAATGTTTTTTTTCAGACTTTAGTAGCTTGAAAATTATAACTACATTGATTTCTTTTCCTCAAAAGAAAAACAAAAGGTTTGAATTCTTATACTAAAACATTCATAATGAAATCTATTTCTAAATCCATGGAATTGAGGCTAAATAAGATTTGGAGTAGTCCATTTAGTGCTGTTAAATAGTCTTTTTGTTTGAATTAGCTGAATTCTTTTTAAATAAATTGGATTGCTTTCCTTCCTAATTGCATGTGAATTTGTACATAAATCTTTATGGAATGGAATTATCAGATAAATCTAGGTGTAGATTAATTTATGGAAAAAAAATTAAAAATGAATACCCCTCATTCTCAGGTATATATTAAATTATGTGGAAAAAAACCATGGTTGAGACTTTTTGATCTTTTTTGTGTTTCTTTGAAATATATGAAAAAAGTATCAATACATATTTGTAAACATGACTGACCTACATTGTTTTGCATGCATCAATTTAATTTCTATGCATTTTTATCAAGTTATTTTTCTTCGTTTGCATGAAATAAGTGTATCAGCATTACATGCATGATTATGTAACTTACTGCCTATGGATATCATAAAATGACTTATTTCCTTGATATAACTTTTGGTGGCTGTTAGCACTGGAAAAGAATGCATGTTCAAATCTATATTACTTGTAGTCTTACTGGGGAAACTATTTTTTTCCGTTAAAGTCTAAAAAGCACTGAGTTGCCTAACAGTTACATATAGACTATCTCTAAATGTTTCTGTTCGAAGAAAAAGAGATTACAGATCCATCCATCCTCTATCATCTATTATGCAACATTACTGATGAGCACATTTTCCTATCACTTTTTCCCCATAGCAACCATTCAGTGCTAAAAAAACTTATTCAGAAGACTGAAAATAACTGTTGAATGGAATGTCATATTTCAGATGAAAATTGCTAAAAGGGGGAGAGGGTGCCTTCTTTGAGGGTACATAAATTGTAATAATAGCATGTAAAATTGCTCTTGGCATATTGTTGCAGTTCTATTTTATTTTGTTTTGTTTAGCCTGTCTTTTGTCAGAAAAAGTCTTAGCTAATTTAATTCATTTTAATATGGACGACTAGCTAATCTGCTTTGCTTGTAGAATCTGTAGATTAAATAAGCATTTTTCTTCATCCAAATCATTCATAAAATATTTTAAAATATACTATAAAACCCTATTTAATATCACACTTTAATTTGAGGAGGAATCCAATCTTCTCTTTTCTGTGCCTATTCTTTCAATTATGAAAATAAGACCATTGTTTCCTGGAATTTAGGTCAAGGAGTTATATAAACTTTTGAATATCATAGTTCTATCAAAGGAAAACTGGAAATACTTTGAAGAAAGGCAAGATGTAATACAACAACTTGAACTGCAGAATTAAAATAGATTTTCAAAAGAAAAAAGGTGCAAGAGCAAATATTTAGATCAATCCATTTAATATAATCTCAGTATCAAAGGACTAATAGTATATTTAAATATAGGTGCTTAGGTTGCGATCAAAATTTTATTTGTTTAATGAAGATCAAGGTTCTTCAATTTTTAAATCATATTTTGGAGGCATAAGAGAATTTGTATTGGTCTATTCATGTGTGTAATTTAAAACACCAGGAATATATGGCAGATACAACTGAGCACATCCTTAGTGTATGTAGGAAGTATTTTCTAGTTGTGCACTCTTAAAAAAAATTATCATCCTGTATTTTGAGTGAGCAGGATATTGTTTGAAAGGCCTTTTTATATATTTTAAAGGATAAAATGCTTCATAGAACATATTGAAAATTTACTGAACTTTACTATCTCTAGGTGTGTACCATATTCACAAGTCTATACAGATACATTTTAAAACAGATTACTATATGATATATTGAACTGCAAGAAAGAAATGGAAAGCTTTTGAAATTTAGTGGTTCAAAGTCGGTTCTAAGATATGAGGGCTACTTAAGCAGTCCCGTAATGCTATTAAGAACCTTTGGTATTAACATAGAGACAAATCAGTGCTTCCTAACAATAACACTTGATGGCACTCTCCGCAATAGTATTCCTTATATAACAAGTAATAAAGGATCCTACTGTGTGGAAAATTAGTGGATGATAGTAACTGATGACGGAATATAGTGACATGTTTATTTTTATCGTGCCTTTATTATTATTTTTATAAATAACTCAAGATAACTAGATTCCTTTCTTATAAAAAAAGCGTTGATTGAGAAGTAATTTGAAATATACGACTTTGTGCCCTGTTATTTTTTTATGGATGTTCAGCTCTGTCTGATGTGTTTATTATGTATCTTTATATTTTGTTGTATATTGTTTTTCAAAGGTTCCCTGAGCAGTTTATAAAACAAATAATAAAATCAGTATAATATTGCCTGCCTACATGCATAAACAAGCTCGTGAAAAACATTTTTAATTAAAAAATAATATTCAAAATTTGAGAAGATCTTGATTGAGATCCAAATGACAATAGAATAGGTGTTAAATTACTTTCCTCAAAAAATATAATTATGCAGATACTATCATTAGTGAAAGCTCTTTTCCTAACATGTGAAGAAAAATGTGCATCAATTATTCAAACATGGAAAGATGTTGAGGTGAGAATGAGTTTCACATATGTAGTTTTGGGATTACACCCAAGGCGTCTATTAGTGTTGGTACTACCTTTGCTTTCTTTTGCCATGTAAATATTAAGAAATGTGTACCAACACAGTATGTGTGAAACAAACACAATTTGAGGAATTATAAGTCTTCTGTATTTTTAAATCAATGAAATGCTTAGGTAGTCTTCAGAGGTATCATCACATAAAATTCACATCACATGTAAATAAATAAATAAATCAGCCTGATATATTAATAGAATAACCATAGTTCTAACCAAGCTGTTTTCTGCTAAAAGCTGTGGTTAACCACGAGACTTACCTCATAGAAGACCTTGATTACTGATCTCTGATATAAGGACTACTGTCATGAAGTCTTTTTTTTAAGGAATGAAGACCACAATGAGTACTGTCTTCCTCAGCAGGCAAGCATATCTATTTTGACCTACTGTCGGTTCATCTTCAGTTCCAAATAATTATAGTGAAACCAAAGATAGTACTAATAGTCATAGGCATCTTGAGTGCGACCAAAGCAATTGGAACACCATTTCAACACTATCGGCATTGACAAATTCACCATCAGGAATAGAAAATGAAGACTTAGAAAATGGAGAAGCTAAATTGCTGGAATTTTAGAATTCCAACAGACAGGCACATACTACATTATACCCCAGACTTAATAATTTGGATAAGAAAGACAAAAAAAGGTTTGGATAGTAGATATAGTGGATAGTATCTAGAGACAGCAAAATAGTAGAGAAAGAACTGAAAAAGATCACAAAATACAAAGACAAATAGAAATAGAATGACTGGAAGAAACAAGTAAAAGTAGTTCCAATAATAATAGGTGCCTTGGATGCAATTGCCAGATGAAAAGAGCTCCACTTGAACACTGTTGACATTGACAAAATCATCACCAGTCAATTGCAAAAGGCTACTTTACTTGGAAGAGCTTACCTCCTGTAGTGATATCTGTAATACCATCAGACATCGAAATCTGCCTATCCCAGATTCTTGGAAAGGATTCGATAGGTGTCATATGTCAAATCAAATCTTAATATCTGGCTGACTGTGCAGTGAACCATAATAATAGTAGTATAGTAGCGTTAACATGCAAGATTTAACAATTGTCGATAAGAAAGACAAAAAAAAACCTGGATAGTGGATAAGTATTCGGACACAGCAAAGTATAAGAAAGAGAACTGCACAACAAAATAGAATAACCTGCAAATAGAAATAAAATTTCTATGACAAAGGAAAGTAAAGGTGGTACCAATAGTAATAGATCCCTTGGGTGCAATTGAAGCATCACTTGGACACCATTGGAATTGACATAAATCTCATCAGTAAATTGCAAAAAGCAGCTTTACTCAGAACAGCTTACATCCTATGACAATGCCTTTAACACAATCAAACCTGCACATCTGCTACCCCAGGTTCTTGTGGAGGATTTGATAGGTGGATAAGAATGCTAAATCTTGTCTACACTTTTGTGACTGTTTGATGAACCATAAATTTTTTAAAAAAACCTAGGAATGTTATTGATATTCTAATTCCGCATTTTAAGATGACTTGTTTTCAGCACTTGTATGCAAAATATTAAAAAGAAATATGATTTAAAACAGTTTTCTATGGTACCTAACGATATACAATGGCATGGATCCAATTTAAGGTCTCTTCCCAAACTTCACTTGAAGTCAAATTCTCCTTTCAAGCATGGAAAGCTTATTCAACACTGAAATGAAAACTGAGGAGACATCACATAGAATTCACCACTGATATTTTCCTCTCTTTCTGGCTTTGAAGTTATTTTCTATGTTTATATTCATTAGAGTGAATGTAAACATTAATGTACTTGATGAAATATTTCAGTTTTCTTTTTTCATTAAGTGCGAAGATTTTATAGAACTAAGAGAACAGTTTCCAGTCCATAAAAATTCTAAAATTTGTGACTTGACATAGTAGCAAATATTCTACGCTGACATTTATTGTCCTGAATTATGCATTTAGTATGAACTGAGTAAATTATTCCAGTTTTACATAATTGTGTTAGTTATTTATGATTAGATGACCAGTTTACTTATTAATCAAATTTAATAAAATTGGCAATAGCAGAATGCTGTAACAAGGTTTATTGCTTGAAAATGTAATCTTTCTGGGACTAAGGTTCTCTTCATATCTGATTATATTGATTTTTAAAATACATTTTGTGTTCTGCTTTTTTATTACAGTTTATTATACAAGGGAATTCTTCCTATGCTTTACTTCAGAAATTAGTAATTTCTGTTGCAGTGTCTAATTTCACTGTGTGTGTTGGGTGGCTATATACATTTGTTTAATAAGCGAATAAATAAATAGTAAGAATAAATAATATTTGCAGTGTCCCTTACGAAAACATTATTTTTTTCCTTTATCCCACTGGATCAGCATTCTATACCAAATGCTGAAAACGAAACCGATACAACTGAAATTACCTTGAAAGTTAGTGACTTGAATATTTTTTTAAAAAACCTATTTAAACTATAATATATGCTTATATAATGTATGTAATACTAAAGCATAAGATTATCAGTCCATGGTATTTATGTCAACAACAATCTGGATCCTCATTTTACCAATCTCAGAACAATGGAAGGCTGAATTAATCTTGAACCAGTGAGAATCGAACTGCTGGCAGCTGTCAGTCAGCAGAATTAGCCTGCAATTCTGCATTCTAGCCACTGCACCACCACAGCTCTGAATGTAATTGGGCAGTGATGGCACACAGAGCTGAGAATGCTCAAAAAGGAGTAGTGGAGCCAGGTGATGACATCATGGGGCCATGCGTATGCTGAGAAAGAGAGTAGTGGCGCCAGGCGATGACATCATGAGCCACGACTCATTAGCTGTGACTCATCCCAGCACAGGAGATTGGACTAGAAGACCTTCAAGGTATCTTCCAACTCTGTTATTCTGTTGTGTTCTGAATGAAGTAATATTCAAGAAAAAACTTTATTGATTGGTTATCTGACTACATCCCAAAATTATAAAACCAATACAGAGAAAATAGTTTTTGGATGTAGTTCAAAATTGTCACTCATAAAGTTAATCCCAATCTGCTCATGGACCAAATAAGTGTGATTTTATTCTGCTTTAAGTAATCTGTCCTTTTCAAAATGATTTTACGAAGAGAGTGAACAACCACTTGTCTGAAATAGCAATAGCATTTAGACTTATATACCACTTCACAGTGCTTTACAGCCCTTTCTAAGCAGTTTACAGAGTTAACATATTGCCCCCACCCCCCAAATCTGGGTCCTCATTTTACCCACCTTGGAAAGGATGGAAGGCTGAGTCAACCTTGAGCCAGTGAGACTCAAACTGCCAAACTGCTGACAGCTGCAGTCAGCACAGGTAGCCTGCAGTACTGCATTCTAACCACTGCGCCACTACGGAATAAGGTTCCTGCTTGAGCAGGGGGTTAACTAGAAGACCTTCAAGGTTCCTTCCAACTTGGTTATTCTGTTAAAATATGTATTGTAAAGTCTTTTGAACTCAATTCAGGACAACGTATCATAATAAAATTCACTTTACATATTATTTTTCTTAATCTTTTAGAAGAAAACTTCATATTGTCCATATCTAAAGTAATCTAGTTTCCATCATCATCATCATCATCATCATCATCATCATCATCATCATCATCATCATCATCATCATCATCATCATCATCATCAATCATCATCATCTCATTTTATTTTTGTCTCTGTAGTTTAAACAGGCTTAAAGGAATTTTGAACAGGATCCTGAGAGTTGTGCCTGCACAGTGAAAGGTTAGAAATTTTAGACTTCTAATAGTCTTCTGGATCTGCACTCCATTGTGATCATTTCTGCTTTGATGTGCAGAGTTTGGTAATTTTTGCTGCCCTCACTTATATTCCAGAATGCCAGGCCTGGCATCTTTTCCCCAAGTCCAATTGTATGAGAAGGTTAGAGCTCTTACCCCCTAGGTTACCTTTTAGTAAGTTAAAATAAGAAAATAAAATAAATACCATAGTACAATTTCTTGGTTCTGTAGATTTTAGTGTGTAGCTGGAGAAATCAACTCTTTTCCTCCTCCCTTTTGGAACCTAGACTGATCTCACAAGACAAATAAAATCAATCTTTATTTTAAAAATATAAAAAGACAAAATTGAATGTAATCCCTTTGGAGGTTTAAGAATTTACAACCAGATATTTATTAGCAAAGGAGATAAAAATAACAGTTTTTCAAATCTTGGAAAGTTACTTAAAAAGATTATGTTGAAGAATACATAAGGTAGTCTGCAAACAACAAAGTGATGCTAGTCTGCTCCTAATTTAGAGGTATTTCTGCAGTAAAGAGGTTACAAGAAAATGCATAAGTATTTGTATAGATAACATAAGAGCCAGGATGATGCAGTGGTTAAAAGCAGCACTGTAGGTTGTTTCTGCTGACTGCCATCTGCCATTAGCCATCAAATTCAGCAGTTCGATTTTCACTGGCTCAAGGTTGACTCAGCCTTCCATCCTTCCGAGGTC
>JANHFO010000081.1:22880-33497 GCA_032468095.1 Pareas carinatus
TTGATGGCTAATGGCAGATGGCAGTCAGCAGAAATAGCCTGCAGTGCTGCTTTTAACCACTGCACCATTCTGGCTCCGTATTTATTTATAACAAATAATAAAGGCAGGAAATAAACAAATAAATGCCTTGTTAAAATTCTATATATGCTTATCTAATACATACATTATACAAGTGTATGTGTCTGTGTGTGTTACACCTAGAAATGTATTAGATAATACTTGAGATGATTAGATAATAGTTATATAACTATCTGCTTTTTAACTACTGTATTTTGTGTAGATGAGTTCCATATTTCATTATATTTATCCATATAAAGTATACTTCTACAGGCAATCTTCTCATAGGTAGCAAGTGCAATCAAATCTTCAATCCATTGAGTAAATCAGGCCATACATTTATCTTTTTAATGTTCCAATGTCAGTCTTTTAGCTATAGAAAACAGCCCATTTATGTTATTCACTTGTAATGACACACTATATATTTCAAATTTTTTCTGTTCCTTTTTTCTACTTATTTTAAGCATATGCATATGTATTTCTTGATAATCTATTTCTAATCTTTTGTTCATTTTTTCTTTTTCTGTTTTAAAAGCAACAAAAGTAAATAAAATTTACTTTTATTTTATAACCTTATGGAAATGCTATGCCCCTTTTAAACAGTTGTCTGGCTCTAGAACAATCTTCACCAGCCTGAAACCTTCCAAATGTGCTGAGCTTACAACTTATCAGAACTTCTTGCTGGATCCAACATTTCTAGAAGATACCAGGTTTAAGAAGGCTGTGATATCAATGAATTAACAAATCTCAAGGCAGGCCATAATTACTAACACGATCTACCATAAATCATAAAACACCAAACTGCTGCAATCCATCAAATTATCATTAATGCAGAACTGAACAGATAAAAGTTCATTGCAATCAATAAAACCCTTTACTAAAGGCTTGAGTAAAAAAGAAAATAGCTCTAAACTTAATATCAAAATAAAACCCATGAAAGTACCAGCCAAGCTTCCAGACGGAGAACATTCCATAACTTGCTATCACAAAGCATATATAACGGTAGATTTTTCCCTTTCAAAATGTATATTTATAAGTGCATTTCTTCTCAAACACATATTTTAAATATGCTATTAAGCCAGCCTAGGGACCCCAGAAGATGGGTGAACTTGTAATGTCCTCCATTATTGTTAACATCCTCATTTCTGTTATTCCCTTGTTTATCTTTTTTATAATTTTTAATATAATTATAATTATATTATAAATAATTAGTAATCGTGATTTTATATATTTATTCATTGTTCCTATCTTTGTTGTATGCTGCTCAGGATTACTTTGGGTGAGATAAGTGGCTATATAAATGAGAGAGAGGAATACGATCTTGTTTGAACTGAGAACTATTAACAGAGTTAGGGTTGTGTGTGAAGTCAAATATATAACTACGTTTCAGTTGATATGTTGTTCCAGGGCATGCAATACGTTTTTGTTAGAAGTCCATTCGGGCTAGAATTAACGAAGGTCCATTTTTAGACATTGCTATCTTTAACGATTGCTTCTTCTCCTACCCTCCTAAATCATCCAAGGAGACATTTTCACCAGAGAGGTCCATAAGGAATGACTGTCATTGGATGAACTCTCTTTGGCTGGATGAGTCCATAGAATTAGGGGAGAAGAGCATTCAGGCAGCAGAGATGGAGAGCAATAGAGCATTGCAGGCATATTGCTTTGAAAAACCTCACCAAGGCAACCCAAAACCATGGAGGAACATCACAAATACTTTCTCTTTTGGGACATGATGGCAAGTAGCCATCATCCCCTTTCCCCTCCCTCATTACTGAATTTGTAGGCGGTGGTGCCTGAAAATGTCAAACAATGCTCATATCAGGGTTCATGTTGTGCATTGTGTTTAAATCTAGGGGAAATGCGCATATTGTAAGTCTTTCAAATGTTGCTATTAATGAGCAGGCCATTTTCCCCGAATTAACTATTCTAAGGTGCTCCAAATTGAAAGCATAATATTTCCAAACAGCTCTATTGTACTCTTGAATCAAGTTGTCAGCAGATAATTCCCTGCCCTGAACATTAAACATTAAAAGAACTGATGAATATAAATATAAACCAAATCAACAATAGAGCTGTCTTTTCTCAACCTCAGAAAAGGGGACTTTTTCTGAATAACTCTGTGATAATTCTGAGATTCCTTCTTCAATGTTTCAGAAACATTACATGAGCCATAGACTACCTAGTAGTAGACAGAGTGGCCGTGAAAATCTTCAAAATAAAAAAATCTACAGAGATAGTAATTTTTGAATAAATATAAGGTTTAAAATTTATTTTTAAAAAGCCAATAAAATGTAGGTTTAAAAATTTCCATTAAAATGAGAGAAAAGAGGGGAAACTGACTGATAACGGCAAGCCACAAGAATAGATTTGCTCCATGAACCAAAGTTGCTGCATTCCGTATCTGAACGAATGTCAATTATCCGTGTTTTTCTCAAGAAACAGATAATGTTTTCAATACACACTTAGAAACAGTGACAGGAGAAATCAGAAAGGGGTGGCTGCCTTGGTTCTAGTTAACCTACCATTCCCTAATGTGTGATCTCCAAAATTTATACTCTTCTCCCTAGCAAAACTGGAAGTGAGGGGTGTCTGCTACCTATTTAGGTAACTCTTTAAACTTGTCATTGTTGCTCCAGTGTTTTGAACATCTAAAGTAGCATTTTACCTTCAAATCTGAAGCATAGCACAGCCCTAGAATCATGTACTGAATCATTAATTCCTGGCCACTGTCAGCTGAATCGCATGGGTTCTATACTAGTAAGCAAAAGGCATTACATGAGAGAACAAAGATTTTGCAACAGCTAGTGATTTCATGTTTAGCTGATTGAATTTTTTTCTTCTTAAATCTGATTTTTCCTACTCAGGCAAACTGTTTGGATTCAGGCTACCTGGATTGAGTCTTTTATCCTACAGAAAGCAATCTTTGCCACAAGAAGATCCTGATGCAGTGATTGTTGATTCATCAAAACACAGCGACAACTCCATGGCCATGAAGCACTTTAAATCTCCTACAAAGGAAAGCTGCAGCCCCTCTGAAGGAGATGACACCAAGGCACTCATTCAACCAAGGACGTGCTCACCTCCAGTGAATATATCCGGGCCTCTAGATCATTCATCACCAAAACAGCAGTGGGATCGACTGTACCCAGATATGCTGCATTCCAGCGCAGCGTTGACTCTTGCTCAGTCAAAAGAGAGCATTAGTAGTATACGTAGAGCATCTTCAGTGCACAATATGGAAGGATTTACCATCCATCCCAAGAACATGTTTAGGGATCGGCATGCTAGTGAAGGTACAATATTGGGCAAAGGGAGGGTGATCAATATTCATGAATTGTGTCAACTAGATGGTGGATTACAAATTGTGGCTAACATTATAAAGCAGCTCAATGCACAATACATTCTACAATGCACTAACTTAGGAATAACTGGATTTCAGCTCTAGAGGTGGAACTACTTCAAAACAACTCAGCAGCAAAGTACACTTTCAAAAGGTTCACTAGCTTAGGAGATATTTTTAAGAAATAAAACCTCTAAGGCACTATCTAGCAGATGGAATAGATCAGAATAGTTTCTTATCACTTTCTGAGTAACAAAGAAGGAAAGATTAAAGGGACTACTGGTTCAAAGGTGGCATTTGTTTCTCTACCTCTCTCTTTGCCTCTAATATAGCTTGACATTCAAAAGTAAAACTGAATATTACAGTTATCATTGCAGCTTTCCAATTCCAAGACCTTATAATGTGCCTATAGAATAGAATGGGTCACATGCATTCCATTTTTTATCCAACTAGGAAACGATCTTTGAAATCTTTTTGTCTTCAAGAGCTAAAGGATGACATTAAGCACTCCAGGGTTTATAATTTGTGATCCTATGCAAAGGGAAGCATTTCCAAGTCAATATGCTTCTTATTGTTATAAATCTAATTTGAGAGTAAGTCCTAATAAGGGTTCCCTCATTATTTGGCCAGCAGTTTATTGTAAAGGGGTACTAATGGATTAGACTGCAATGGCCACTTTCATATTCAGGAGACCTTCATTCAGACCATGCACCCAGGAGGATTTCCTCCTCCAGAAAATGCTTCATACATACATACATACATACATACATACATACATACATACATACATACATACATACATACATACATTTATTCAATTTAAGTACCACATGATTCCAGACTGACTTGAGGAAGGGGGCTCACAATAGATGGTGACATAAAACTAAACACCTAATAACACATTGAACAGAAGATGAATGTGAATGCAGTCAACACATAAAAGAAATATCTTGTACTCAGCATGGATTCCCAGCCACCTTGGTCTAGAGTCTGAGAGAACAGTCTTTAAGATTTTCCAAAAAGCCACTATGGTACATTAGCCCTCCCGAATAAACCAGATAGGTAACATGATTAAATGAGCTAATTCTACTTAATTGTAAGGCACTATGGTGAAATTAGCCCTCCCGGATAAACCAGATAGGAAACATGATTAAATGGGCTAATTCTATTTAATTGTAAGGCTACCTTAGTAAACTTTCCACCACCACTTTAAACTGCCTGATCCTAAGTTTCTTCCTTTGTCCATTCGTTGACTGGAGGCTCCCCCCTCTCTTATCTGATTGTTTCATAGGTAGCATCTCTTCCCCTCATCCAACAGGATCATACATGCATCCCATTACAGGGTGGGAGCCACCCAGATTTCACAGGGAATTACATCCCAGAGAGCAGGTACCATGGTGTGAGTCCTGAATCCAAAAGATGTTTTAACTGAAGAGACCTGTCACCTACCCAACATGGCTGTCCAAATCATCAATGTGCATGTATATTGTTTCACAAGGAATATATTCCTTGCTTCACAAATGGAGCCCTTGTTCATCTTAATGCAATTGATTGATTAGGCTAACTGGGCAGCTGGTTGACTACATTGTTTGATTATTGATTAATCCTGGAAAATGGCTTAGCCAATTACAATTTCTTAAATCATATTATCCTCCAAATTTAAAGAACACTTCCCCCCTCCCTAAGATACATTGCATCGATTTAAATGGCTGTTCCAGCTAATTGGAAAACACTTGAAGGACTCTGGAAATGTTGAAGAGGAGTTGAATGGGGCTAGCTTTCTGTTCCTAATTCTAAAAAGAGAAAAATAGCCTCTCATTCATTACATTTGCTGGTTAACTCAAATTAATGTTGGCTCAATCAAAATGTATCGGGGAACTCCGGAGGGAAAAAGAATCATCAGTTTGGACTCTTTGGATATAGAGTTTATTTTCCCCTTCTGCTTTTCTTTATTCTGCTGAATAACAGACAATGGTCGCAATGTCAAAGGTAATGTAAATTTATAACCTCTGTTGTCCAGTGCTTTTGAGAGACACATTATTTGGCATGTTAACCGTACAAATGCACCATACTCATGCTAACCTTTATAAAGCTAGGCACATTACAGGAACTACTGTTCTTTTGCTTGATGGATGCATCACAATTCTCTTTGCTCTCAATTCAGAATGATGATAGATGGCCATTCAGAGGAAGCTGTGAAGGGACGTACTGTATGTTCTTTCAAGGCCATTGGCCTCACTTAAGTTATAATGTAATTCTCTACTTGCCCATCCATAAGAAAGTTCCCATGGGGCTTTTTCCTTGATCACTTCTTCAAGCAGTACATCCTGCTAAGCCCCTTTGATTTCAGTGAGAGAGTTAAGCATGTGCTTAATTCTCTCCTGTCAAAACCCCAGAAGCGTTTAAAAGTTTGAACTTTGGCTGTAACCTACATAGGCTTGTTGAAGAAGGTAGACTGTGGATGCTACCATTCCTATGCAGATATCGTAACTTTTCCAGATTTGATCTTAGTAAAGTATTACAAATTGAGCTTTGCATGGTTGAAACTAGCCACCGTTGATTCATTTTTGAATCCAATTCAATTTTATCTTTCTGACACCAAGACAATCAGTGGATAATCTGGACCCTTCACGTATTCCTCTTTTGTCTCCTTAAAACTAGTTTCACGCTCCTGGATGGCAGGGGGTATGGTTTAAGCTTACTGAAGTCTTCAGCTGTGCCTGCATGGATTCCATTTGCAATTTCATGTGGAAATATGCTTATTCGTATATATTACATGCTAGTTATTTTTCCTTTTCACCAGGACAGCAGTGCAAGCAAAGTTAGCCAAATGGAGGCATTCCTCTCTCTAGCGAACAACTAGAATTCTTTCTGCATATTTTTTTTTCCATAGCTAATTTATCATTTGTATTTATAGCCTAAATTTGACCTGAGAGGCAGGGTGAAGAAGGAATTTTCTCCTTTGCTCCTCTTCAAGATATCATTTAAATTTGTGCAAAAATCAGTGTACCTGATGAAACGTCTCCATCAATCCTGCATGGTGTGCATGTGCTAATGCCCATAAGTGACTCATTCATAGGAAGTCCTCCCATTTGCTTCTCATCGCCATCAGCAGTGAGTGGTTTTGATATTGTGTATCCCCATGTTGCAAGTGAACAACTGTCTGTAAATGAACTTGCTGCTGGCTTGAAGTAGTCAAGATTGCCTATTTCTGTATTTATTGTCACTATAGATCCACATCACTATTCCATAGTCTTTAAAGCCCATTTTAAAATTCTCAGAGGGAAATGAACGTATTCCTGGTAGAAGCCTATTCCATAAGAACAGAACAGAATACTGAACATAAGAAAGGCATGTAGAGCAGATCACTAACTTGTCCTGCTCTTCCGTGATGGAAAGCACAGTTGGAAAACAAGCAACCCATGGCACATAAGACACCCAGGATTACCCAGAATTTGATGAGTCTTGTATTCAGGAGTCCATGTGCCAATGCAATTAAACAGCGTTCTTAAGGTTTTTGCCCTAATTTGTACATTTAGCTATTCAAGAAGTGTTTATTTATGGGATACATTTGTGGTCCATCTTTCTTCTATTCTGACTACTCTCAGAAGCTGGCAGAAGGTAAAATGCTCAAGGATCCTTTTTCAGTCTTAGAGCAGCCTTTCGACCTGCCTCTTGGGCCCCGGAGACAAGGCTGGCAATGTGACATCAGAGAAGATGGGCCTAAAAGTTTGGGATCCTTTTTAGTGGATTGGGAAAGCACAGACATATGCACCTTAAATGGAAGCAACATGCTATTTGGGGAAAGTTGGGGATTTTAGAATGTAATGGAGGACTCTGTTGTCCACAGAGAGAATCCAGGAGTCTTCAGGATCTCAAGAAACCAGAACTTTTTTTCTTGTCACTCCTCCAGCATGCGATATTTACAAGTATACTGCCTTGGAATCTGGAGTTCTCATAGAACCATAATATAACTAGCAGTCATACCCCATGAATGTACTCTACTTGCATATAGATTTTTTCTAAATTCATAATTTAAAAAGATCAGGTGCTTCAGACTTTAAAAGCCCATAGTTCTCAATCTAGCATAAAATAAATCCTTCGGGGTGACATTTATCTAGATTAAATACTTTAAATTACTCCACTAATGAATTTCTGCTTCCACTTGTGTTCACTCATGTAGCCCAGAAATCTGTAAACATTGAAGAAACAGATTTCTCCTTTCTCTATAGTTTTTCTCTTTTAAAAAAATTATCTAGTTTAAATACGCTACAGAGATTGAATGAATACAGAATCATTTACGACAGTAGAAAGGATGAGAAGTCCTGATTCAAGAGTGGATATGCAAAGGACAAACACACACACACCCTGATGAAATATTTATTGATTTTAGGCATTATATTCTGCACTTCTTCCACAATTGGAGTATTGGCAGATTCTAAACTAGAGAGTTAACAAGTCTGGTTGAAAAACAAAAATAACAATAAAAGTATTTACATTTTTAATTCCGTGGAAAATGGCTCAAGATATTATATCAGCTGATATCTTTTTCTTTCTTTCTTGTAGGTCCTTTTAACCATATCAAGTCAAGTCTATTAGGATCTACATCTGATTCAAACCTCAACAAATATAGCACCATCAATAAGATTCCCCAGCTTACGCTAAACTTTTCTGATATCAAAAATGAAAAAAAGGCATCATCACCTCCATCATCAGAGAAAACAATTATTGCACCCAAAGTGAAAGAAAGAACACATAACGTCACTGAAAAGGTTACACAGGTGGGAGATTTTTAATATGTAATTGTGCCTCTTCATTAATTTCTATCAACGTTCCACTCCGTCTCTTCATTTCTGCCTGTTCTTCATACTTTTATTAGACTTGTGCAGTTTGATTTTTCTGGATGAAATGGAATGACAATTCTTTTAGCAACGCACACAGAGGAAAATTAAATCTATAATTAAACAAAGAAAGGGCTCTGTGAGGGAAAGAGTATATTGTTGTAAGTGAATTCTGTGGAGGATCATAACTTATCTGTTTAACTTGGTTGTATCTGATATAGAAGCACAGGTATTGTTCTGTGGTGGACTTGTTTCGTTCTGCTTACCTACCTAATTGTGGGTAATATGCAGAGGTCAAATGAAGTTGAGCAAGGTTTAGCAAGTTCTTCTAGTCCCAGTAGTAGCCAAGCTGTCATATGTTACATAGGGTACTAATGTATATTCCATTTAACTCTCCTTTACAATAGTAGTTCATTGTCTACTTTGATGAGAAGGAATTCTTTATTCCATTGCTTTCCACATAATTCTGAATTATAGAAATCATGCTTCTCTATGATTTTTAACTTATCTATCCATAATATCAGTCATTTCACATCTGCAAAATGTTTATGACTTAACATGGTTGAGTCATGTTCTATTGTTGATCTTCATTAGTGTTCTTGTCTTCACAGCAATGCCTGTTCCCTTTTATTCTAACTTTGGGGGATAAAGAAGATTTGAAAGTCTAGACCACTTTTTGTTTTGTTTATTGTAATTTTCACCTCGATCCTTGTGAGTTTTACACAGTTACAGATGTTAAAATGAAAATGATACATCCAGTTACATTAAATCATTAAAATTACAATGACAAATATATAAGTATATGACTATGGCTCTTTTGAAAAAGCCATGTTTTTAACTAGTATCTGCGGCTGTTTTAATCTGGAGTGGCTGACAAGTATTTGTGATTGTGATGTCCTCTGTGAACTTTTACCGATTGCCTTGTACCAGATAGATGATGCCTCCAGACTTCAAAACCTGTATTCCTTATCCCAGATGATATAATTCTTTTCAACAGGACTGAGCTATGCAAATGGTAGAAGAGATCCATGCTTTTTATAGAGTGGAACAAGATGGCTCTCAAAGTCATACTGCATCAGAAGTATCTGTCTCAATCCAGATAATTTTTAAGAATCAGGAAGTTGGAGTTTGGGGCAGGACACAAGCAAGATTTTAAAGTATCTTAATATTGGTGTTTTTTTTAAAAAAAAAGTCAGTTAAAAATACAGTTATCAGAGTGAAAAGTAGTCTTTAACTATTCATTTGGTGATTATTTGAAGTTACAGCAGCACTGAAAAAAGTGACTTATAACCTTTTCTCGCACTTATGACCATTGCAGCATCCCCATGGTCACATGATCAAAATTGGAACGTTTCGCAACCGGTATGTATTTATGATGGTTGCAGTGTCCTGGAGCCATGTGATCATCTTTTGTGACCTTCTGACAAGCAAAGTCCATGGGAAAGCCAGATTTACTTAACAACCATGTTAATTAACTTAACAACTGATTCAATCCAGTCTAAAAGTTTATTATGTAAATACCTAGCACAATGGTCTAGTTAGTAGTTGAAGCAGAAAGCTAGATACCAAGAGATGACCAGTTCTAGTCCCTCCATAGACATGAAAGCCGGCTGACTGACTTTAGGCCAGTCACTCTCTCTTCATCCCACCTCACCTCACAGGGCTGTTATCGTGAGGAAAACAGGTGAAGGAAGGCATTATTAGGCAACTTGAGTTGTTCAAAAAAATGCAAAGTGGGATACAAAAAAAATCTAAACAATAAAGGAAACTAACAGGCTGATAATTAGCAGGAAAATCTCAGATAGGATTGTAAATAGGAGCTTTCAAAGGTAAACCCTACTCTTCACTCCTTTGGGATCAGTACCTGCTCCTACTATCCCAGGGCTTTTGGCAGAGGCATCAGATCTTCCCGGTAGAACACTCTTCCTTCAGAGAATCTTCATAATCCCCTCTGACTTCTGTCATGAATCCCACATAGTTCTCCAGAAAAGCATAGCCCAGGAGGAGAATACGATCCACTGTTCTGCTGTTCCAGAAAGCAAACTAATAATGAATCTCACTTGAGTAGATTCATCAGGAAAATACTTCACCTAGAACTGCATATTCAAAATGCCCCAGGCCATAAAAAAGGGCTGGATGTCACGCTTATGAGGAGGAGGTGGTAGAAGAGGAGTGTTTGGTTGCTTTCTCAGTGCTGGACTAGATTTCTATATTGTAACTGTGGCTGCAAGTGTCACCAACTGGCCATGCAATGTTGGCTTTTCTTGTGTCCACACTTAAGGAAGCGGTGGTCAGACCCCTCCTCAAGAAACCGTCACTGGACCCAGCTGATTTAAATAATTATCGTCCGGTCTCCAATCTTCCATTTCTTGCGAA
>JANHFO010000081.1:80238-91529 GCA_032468095.1 Pareas carinatus
CTTTTAGATTTTCCCTTTTTAAGGGAAGGGAATAATAAAAAGTTAGAAGGTCCAAATTTAAATATTCCAATTTGAAGAGAAAAAAGTTACCAAGCCCTAATTTAGATGTTCCACTTTAAAGTTCTTTAAAGATCACTATAAGTCCAGATTTAAATATTCCACCTCTGCTTTAACTCCACTTGGATACTTCTCAAAAAGATCAATCATATAATTCCTTTCGTATGTAAAATCCACAGCTCCAAGCTATTAACAAGCTGTTAGCCAGCATTCAGCTTTGAACAAAGGGCTTTCACACTCACTTCAAAGGGTTTCGTTTTTTACAGTCAACAAGCAGCGCCATTTTCTAACTCTCCGTTCCTTTTAGAAAAAAGCTTAATCCACTGAGCTAAGTTGAGAAAAAAAATACTTGCCAGAAATCCTGCCTGTGCTCTATCCGATTCAGAAAACTGTAGTAAAAAGATCTTGATCAGAGGTGGTCGCGACGCTTTTTTCTGCATAAAGCAGAATCGTCCCAGAAGCTGAGCTTCTGCCAGATCTGCCTGGGGAGCTCTCACCCTTTCGGCCCCAGTAATAAATTCAGGGGCCTCAGGGGAACTCTACCCAGATCTGGCTGCTCACCTTTTCCTCTTCTCCAGAGGAAAAGGTTTTCCAGCTGCTTGACAGCTGATTTTCGGCTGTCAGAGCAGCTTATGCAATCACGGGGCTGGTGGACCCGAAAAGTCCATCTTGCAGCGTCTGTGGAGTCACCGGAAGTCGCATTACACTTTTTTTTTCTTGAGTAGGAAAATATTGTTCTTATAGGCAAGCCTCCACATTTACTGAATATGAGGAAAGCTCAAGGAATTAGTGATCCCTTCACCCTCCCTGCTTTTCTACCCTTCATTGCACCTGCTCTTACTTTTATTTCCCCCAAGCACAGCCTTCCTGTGGGGACCCAATCTCATTGGCCTCTTTTTCTGCCTACAGGGCTACAAGCCATTTTTAAAGCCTCATGCTTTCCTCCTAAGGACATTGCCGAGTGAAAGAACTCTTTGACAACTTGTGAGACTTATTGACCTTATTCCCCAGCAAGGTTGAAGTATTAGATGAGCTTAATGGAAAATCTCTTTATATCCCCGCAGTTAATTACTCTGCTTCAAGTATCCCTCCTCTGAATATTGAAGAGAAGATAAAAGTTTAGACCTTCTGCTCTTTTGGCAGTAAAGAAGGTGCTGAAATGCAAGATAATTTCAGAAACACCATGTCATATGTAAGAGGCATCTCTCTCCAGCTTTCCCCAGTAATTTTGCTCATATCTAGAAGGAAAATACTGAGGTGCAATAGACTTCCAGCATGAGACCCTCAAATGTAACTTAGGACCTTGTTCATTATGACTGTTGTTATATCTCAGCCTGCATCAACCTTTCAAACTAGACCAAATCAGGGAACAGATTCTAGAAGTCTCACTGGAAGTTTTAGTTTATTGAAATAGTTACAGAACCTTGAATGCCTGTTTGAGTTGAGTTGGCTCAGCTTTTCTCCATTATCTTTGAGAAATCCTAGAGAATAGAGGAATCTGAGGTGGCTAAATATTAAAAAAGAGAGAAAAGGAAAATCCAAAGAAACAGAGACCAGTTACTCTGACACTGATACCTTAAAAATGTGTGGCAAATCATAAAAATAATGTATAGGTAAAGGTAAAGGTAAAGACTAGACATGCGTGCTAATCGAACTGAGTCTAGGGGCGATGCTCATCTCTATTTCAAAGCCAAAAAGCCAGCACTGTCCGAAAACATCCCTATGGTCATGTGTTTGGCATGACTGAACACCTAAGGCACATGGAGCACTGTTACCTTCTCACTGAAGTGGTTCCTATTTTTCTACTTGCATTTGTACATGCTTTCGAACTGCTAGGTTGGTGAAAGCTGGGGCAAGTTACGGAAGCTCACTCCATTACATGGCGCTAGGGATTCAAACTACTGAACTGCCGACCTTCCAATTGACAAGCTCAGCATCTTTATTCGCTGAGCCACCACAGTCCCCTAAATAATCTATAAACTCCCTGAAAACAATGTATTTCTTCCCAGATAACAGCATAAATTTATCAAAAATAAGGCAACTACTAACCTTATTTTTTTTATTGGACAACTTCCTTAATAAATTGTGGGAATGCTGTAAAGGCAACATCGTTTTATTTCATCAAAGCATTTGATAAAATGATTATATGCCATCAAGTCGGCTTTCACTCTTAACGACAACATCCTTTTCTCTCGGATGATCTGTCCCCAACCTCATCTTTCAGGTCTTCCCATAGACATGCAGCATTGCTGTAATTGAGTCCACCCAGCTAGCTAATTGTCCTCTACTGCTCTTTCCTTTTACTTTTTCCAGCAGTATAGACTTCTGGAGAGAGCTACCGGTAGTTCTTTGTGTGATGTATCTGAAGTGTAATAATTGAGTCTGGTCATTTGTACCTTGAGTAAGAACCCTGATTGATTTGTTCAATCATTGTTTTCTTGGCTATCCATGGCCTTCTCAGAAGTCTTCTGTAGTACTACAATCTCAAAACATTAATACTCTTTCTATCCCGTTTCTTAAAAATCCAGCTTTCACTTCCATTGAGTGTCACAAGAAAACGATTGCCTGCATGTTTGATAAAATACCCTGACCTATTAACAAACCAGTTAAGTGTGGGGTGAATGGCATGATAATAAATTGGACAAATATATGGCTTAATGTTTATTCAAAGGGTACTTATTAAATGGAGAGATATATCAACTGGGATATCACAGCATTAAATTCTGGGATTGTAAAAAAACGTTTTCCTTGGCTTAGAAAAAAGGGTTGAAAATACTACATAACATTAACAGAAGCAAATGTAAAAAAATATTCACTTAGGAAACAGATCAAATACACTGACTGAAAGTGGGAACCTTTAGCTTTGCAATATGACTGGTGAAAAACATTTTGGAACAATAATTCATTATAATTCCACCATGTGTATAATTCAACCATGTGCCTCAAAAATTAGTTTCTATGCAAATCATGGGAAGTAATAGTTATAATTTATTCTGTAGTGGTAGGACTACCTTGAATATTATGTCCAGTTTTTGATTCCATACTAACAGGTTTATTGACTGGCCACAAAGTTGACTTGCGATAGAAACAAATCATAAGAAAAGAAATTGAGGGACCCGGTTATGTTTACTTAAAAAAGAGAAGTATTAAGGATGATGAAATAGCAGTGTGCAAATACCTGAAATGATACCAGAAGTGAAATCAAACTATCCATGTGCATGACACAGAACAAAGGACAGATTTCAATTTAATATTAGTAAAAGTTTTCATTGGTGATCCCCAAAAATGTTGATGAAGTTCTGTTCAATACATGCGTCTATGCAGATCTTACAGAACAGACAACCATCTGCTGGGTAGATGCTTTAATTTGAATATCTAGTTGATCTCAATGGCCTAGATAAAACACAATGATTCTTAAGTCTCCCAGTTGCCTTGCGATGAGATGGGTGGCAAATAAATGTAATAAATAAATAAATTTAACAAACAAACAAACATGTTTTTGCAGTTCCTAACTCTCAATATGTGACTTCTCTAAACTTCACACAGAATTGACTTTCTATATTCTTCTGTTTTCTTCATTTCTGCAAGGCGGTAGAAATAGTACTCTCTCATTTGTTATATAAGATACCACGGGTTACAGATGATCATTGCATAGTATACATCATATTTTTAGACTTCCATGAAGAATTTGGAGCAATTTTTTTCTAAGTGGTTAATGTTTTCTAAGCATCGCCCTATAGATACTATCCAATCACTGTACGTTTTACTAAAAGTAAAATTAGGAATCTGTAATTAAGGTACAACATTAAATTAATCTTTCATTGAAATATTCTGGCTTTAACACAACATTGCAGAAGCTATTATATTAGTAGCTTCCTCCACCTTTTTCTTTGAAAATACAAGAATTGTTTGTACCATTGTGTCCAAAATTATACACATGCACATATACAGGAATTATAAAATAATACTACAGATATAGCTTATTTAGACTATCAAAATTTTAAACTGAAATAAATAGTGTATTCCTGTACTCCTTAAAAGAGCACATCAAAAGGTCTTGGATACTATTGGTTTGTCCTTTAAGAGTCAGAGAAAAAAAACCTCAGTAGGACAAGGGACCTCTCCAAAGGAGCTACCCATTCCTGCCAGGTGGGACAGGCAGGAATAACCAAAGATTTGTAAAATCAAGACCCCTCATCCTTCTGTCATATCTCCAAACACAGATCTGAGATCTGATAGTATGAATTCCTCTTGTTAAAAGAAGAGGGAAAGGAAACAGTAATGAACCCCAGCTTCCCACCATGATTTAGCAGAACTTAAGCTCATTTTCTTTTGAACTGAGAATTACAAAGGTTTTCAGGGAAGAATCAGGAAATAGGTGTGGTCAAGGCAGAAAAGAGTTGTGCATGGGGGAAGAAATCACATTTGCACTTCATTTTCCCCCTTAAGTCAATTCTTTACTTCTTCTATCCACTCATCCGATTCAAATGCAAATTCACTAATATTAATTATGGTTGAAGAGAAGGGACTAGAGAATGCATAAAAGATGCCTTGCATACATCATGTATGTGCACTGACATCACAAGATATGGTAATTCTATGCCACAATGTTTACATCATGACAGCCCTAGAGGAGATGTCCTTACATGTGAACTGTATACATTACCTAAGGATCTAAAGCTTAGGTAGAGATCCCTTGGTCTTATGCCAAATGTGGCCTCCTAGCACCCTAATTCTTGTTCTCAAGGACAACCCCCCCCCAAAAAAAAGGATGGGATGGAATTATTCAGATATGTTTTTGCATTGTTGCATTGGAAAGTGTTGGAGAGCAACTGTCCCATTCAAAAGAAGGGGTCAAACAGGGAGTTAGTCTGTAATCCCTATATAGACACAAAAGGGCAAAGTCTAACACCCTCATACACACACTGAACACCGTTTATCTAGTCTTTCCCAGGGACAAGCTGTCAGTCTGGGAAAATTCTTGTGAATAGGGCATAGGACAATAAAGTAGCTAGTTTCAACTCTATATATGTGGATCTGGTTGTTCATGCCTGGCAGGGAGCTTGGGAGGTGGTTGAACTCCCTAAATATGGATACCTCCCAAACCATTTTTTCCATCCCTTGTGAGAATTTAAAAGCAAATTAAGCCTGACCAATATTAATGCTATGTTGTGTTTTAGGGGACGGACATTAAGTAATGTCATAAAAAGTTTGGTTTTACTACAACTGCCTTTGACCAGGGCAGGTAAGCCAAAAAAAAATTGATTATCCTGATCTAAAAAAAATATGACAATTATAAATATCGATTGAACTGGAATGCGTTTTAAAAACACAAGACAAATGGTTCAGTCCTAAAACGCGTTGCCTCAGCAGTGGCATGTCATAGAACTGTTGTACTATTGCAAAGCGATGGGCTGCTTTGTCTGTACTTGCCACCTTCCTTCACCACCTTTCTCCAAACCAATTGTGGATAAGTCTACAGGAGACTAAAAAAAGAACTTTCCAAAATCACAGCATTGAATGCTTTCTTTGTGACTTCATATCCCCTTTGTGTCCTTTTCTGTTTAGCTCTTCTGGGGCATTTTAAGTACATGTATAATCCAAGCGACATTAAGTACTTTAAAGAGTGAAGTTAGATGACAGTCTGGTGAAACTAACTCAGTGCAATGAATATGTGTTCAAGTCTGTGTTCAAGCCCACTAAGTCAGTACAATGGTTCGCAGAACAAATTGAACGATAAATGAGTAATTTATATTTTAGCCTGGCATATTTCTTGCTTTTTGTGATCATGCAGACATGGGCAACTAGGTGATTGGAATAAATAGTAGTTACTTTTACTGATTAGCTTGTAAGAACCTCCAGGTATATTTGATGGCAAGAACTGAATCTAAATTATTTTGCAGGCAAATTATACAGGTGAAACTCGAAAAATTAGAATATCGTGCGAAAGTTTATTTACTTCAGTACTGCAACTTAAAAGGTGAATCTAATATATGAGATAGACTCATTACATGCAAAGCCAGATAGTTCAAGCCTTGATTTGTCATAATTTTGATGATTATGGCTTACAGCTCCTGAAAACCCAAAATTCACAATCTCAGAAAAATTAAAATTATGACAAATCAAAGCTTGAACTATCTCACTTTGCATGTAATGAGTCTATCTCAAATATTAGTTTCACTTTTTAAGTTGAATTACTGAAATAAATGAACTTTTGCACAATATTCTAATTTTTCGAGTTTCACTTGTATATCCTAAGAGTAGAAAATAATGTTTGTTCAGTTATCTTTTTTTTTTGCTCATGTGGTAAGATGCTGGGCTTGTGCACTGCTGAGGTCGGCAGCTCGGCGGTTCAATTCCCATGAGTGAGCAAATTGCGTAGGGACAAGAAAGGAGCCTCCCCCAAATGCCTACCGGCATTCAGGCATCCCACTGGAAAAGATAACACCACCCAATAAAATTCCTTTCACAGAGGCAGCCAGCCACCTCAGTGATCCCTTACACACTCGCCATCCACTAAAAAAAAAGTTTTTCAAATATTCCAGCAGCTTATATCTATTGGGGATTGTTTATACTGGATTCATCATGCTCTATGTACTTCCAAATCCACTCCGTTTAGGACAGAGATCTCCAACCTTGGTCCCTTTAAGACTTGTGGACTTCAATTCCCAGAATTCCTCAGGCAGCATAGCTGACTGAAGAATTCTGGGAGTTGAAGTCCACAAGGCTTAAAGGGACCGTGGTTGGAGACCTCGGATTTAGGAGACTCCTTTGAAGCAGAGTTGAGGGCAACTAAAGGAAAGTTCACTTGCACAGCCAGAACTCTGTTCTCATGATGTTGGATGCAGTCCAATGAAAAGCAGAGCTTCTCTTCTGACCAACTGTTTTAAATACCTAATGTTGTCTGGACTCTCATATGACTTATTTCATCATTAAACTATTAAAGAAAACTGAGCCAGGTTTATATTACAGACCATCACCATTCACTGGTGAAGGAAGTTAGCCAGCCTGGATTTGAGTCGTCGAGATAATTGAACAAGACTATGCAATGCCAAGACATGCCAAGGGGAAAAGAAAGCAGAACACTGTTCTCGACATAATACAGCCAAATAAAGATACTCTTTGGCACATATTTGTAGGAAAATTGATTTTTTGTTCCACAGTAATATTGGGAAAATGACTTGATCCAGTATCTAATAGCATATCTGGATTTTTGTTACTAATGCATGCTAGGAACACATTAGAATTACTGTAGATTGCAGCTTTGCAGGAATCGTCCCATTGGTTTTAAGCAGAGTGATTCTTACAGTAACTGTAATCAACTTTGGATAGATCTCCTACCTGGCATATTTTTTAGGAATGGAGCATTAGGTTTTCATTTCATGATGCATAATCCGGTGCCTCTATGTGGCGCCTGAACAAGTGGCCAAGGCTGCATACTTAATTGGGACAATCACTGTCTCCTAGTTTTTGCAATTATGTAAGTGGATAATTTCAGTTGCCTCCTCTGTAAAATCTGTGTTTTTTTAAAAAAAAACCTGTTACAAATATTTTAAGATATATAAGATATAATTTTGTTCAGGTACAATGATATTAACCAACCACTTGTTTGTTTGTTTTGTTTTTACTCAGCGTTAATGTATGCAAGCATTTTTGGAAATGTATCCGCAATAATCCAAAGACTATATTCTGGAACGGCACGGTATCACATGCAGATGTTACGCGTAAAGGAATTCATTCGCTTTCATCAAATTCCCAACCCACTGAAGCAGCGGCTTGAAGAATATTTCCAGCATGCATGGACATACACCAATGGCATTGACATGAACATGGTATGTACATTTGCTTTTACCAACCAATGCACACAAATATATACATATATGTTTAGCAACCAATGCACACAAATATGTACTCAAATAGAAAAGGAAGAAAATCAAACCAAATGCTAGTAGAAGGCTTTATTTCTAAACCTAACAACCCCTTAACTCTTTGTTAATATTGTTTTATGTTGTTTTATGTTTTAACCCTTCCCCCCGAGTTGTATTGAGAACTGGGCAGCCATATACAATGTTTTAATTAATAAATATTAATTAATGAATATTAATTAATTAAGACGCTGTAGTATAATACTTTGGAAAACAACCAATTTTGACTTTAGGAAGTAACCTGTATCATTTTAAACGTCAGTTGCATAAAAAGATCTCTTGATAAAGATTGCATGAGCAATTATTCTAGAATTGCTTACAAATCAAGCCTTGTTACATAAAATACAGTTTTTGCTGAAAGTAACATCACTTCATACATAGTAATCACCAAAATGTATTCCATGGGTAATGAAAACACCATATAACTATCTACATGGCTTAAGGAAGATGCCTGAAGGTCAAAATACACTATATAATTTGCAATTACATATTTCCTTTTCTTTTTTTCAATGAAAAAGCAAACTCAAAAGCAGCAGTTGAAAGAAGAATCACAAAGTGAGGAGTTAATTCTTTCTTTTTACTCATTCAAGAACATAATATGCACATAGCTGGTTTTTCCAAGAAGCCGCTATGGGTGTATACATACACAAAAATGCACACAAGCAATTTTAACAGGCAGAAAAATACCTAATATGCTCCAACGTTCTTCTGCTTTTAACTGTCACATCCAAAGGTGCATTTCAGTAAAATCAAATATTCCCATCAAGCAGAGGAGCATACATTTTCATAAAATATATAGTTTGATCATAAATTAACCTGCTTTAAGTCTGATCCAAATGCCACCAAGACTAAAAGACTTTGCTGCAGTAAAATAAATCCATCTGGTCAAGATTTTTATCCATTGAAGTGATAAAATAGTTACCAATAAAGGAGAATATTTGTAGCTCAGAGTTGAAATAAGGGGGTGCTCTCTGAACATGGTAATCTAGCACAGATAATATTACCTAGTTTGAGCAATGAAATGTCTGCAAGAAAACAATCAAGCTCAAGAGAGCACCAAGGAGCCCTGATAAAATAGTTGCATTTTTGTTTAAAAAATAAAAAATAGATAGGTGAGGGAAGTCATGCCCATATTTTTCACAAAGCAGAGCCATTTGTTACTTTTATTTTTATTTTTAGCAACCATTTCTGCAATTGAGGCAGGTTTCCAAAGCTGTTTGCCGTACAGCACATGAGTCTTCCACACCCCATCAGGCAAACCTAACTCCTTGTGTGTGTTGAAAATTGCCATTTAAACTACAATGAATACATTGATCATGGAGCAATGGTTCAAATGTGTCTTAATGGCCCTGTTCTCACATTTGATCTAATCACTTACTATTCTGACCAAAAGCCACTCTTTCCATCATCATTGTGGGAATCAGGTTCTTCAAGAAAAGCCTAATATCCCATGAGGCCTTGCACCATAAGAGTAGAGTACTGACTCCTGCCTTTGAAGCTATAGGTACTACCAGAAAAATTGGCTTAAACAAGATCACATGGAAGGTATTGCAGTTCTTTGTTGTTGTGAACCATAACCAGAAACAGCCATATGGAACTCTTGGAACTGTGCAGTGCTTCAGAGTTGATTCCAAAAGATTCTTTAGCAATAGCAATAGTGCTTAGACTTATATACTGCTCCATAGCGCTTTATAGCCCTCTCTAAGCAGTTTACAAGGGCAGCATGTTGCCCTCAACAATCTGGGTCCTCATTTTACAAACCTCAGAAAGATGGAAGCCTGAGTCAACCTTGAGCCAGTCAGAATCGAACTGATAGCAGTTGGCAGAATTAGCCTGTAATACTACATTCTAACCACTGTGCCACCATGGCTCTTGTTATAAGACCCAGGAGTTTACAGTAAGTATAACAATTGTCTGCAAGTCTTCAAAGCAACTGCATTATTTTTTTGGGACTGCACAGAAAGCGCCAAGGGCTGATGTACAATCCTGAGTCACTGCAAAATTAAGGAGCTATCCAGAGGTGCTGCTTTTCAGCGCCCCCTTCTGAGAATCAGAACTGAAGTACTGCACAGCCAACATCTTTCCTCCTAAATGTAACACCTAAAGACAACTTGCGTGTCTGCCTGTCGGTATCATTAAAGAAAATAAAATATTTTAGAAGATGGTCTGAAACTGGAAAAAAAAAGTTGAATTCAGCAGCAGGTATACCAATTACTTCAGGGAGGTGTTGTGTTTTATTCACTAGGCTTGATTTTTGAATTCCTAAGCTAACGGAATGGTTGATTTTGTGCTATGGACTTAAAGTTGGAAAGGGAAAAAAATATCAAAAGGATTTTTTGGTGTCTTTTTTAACATGCACTGTCAATATGAAAGCAATAATAAATATCCAAAATCAGGAAAACTCAACATCAAAAAATGCCCTGTCAGAAAACATCCTAATTTAGTCCAGTTTCACTTACAGTTAATATACCAAGTTTACACTTGAGAGAAGCTGTATTGAAAATAATGAAACTGACTCCAACAGAGACATGTAAAATGGCAGGATTCACCGTTACTGCCAACATTCACACCATCAGAATTATTAAAGGAATGCAGTTAGTCCTCACCTTATGACCACAATTGAGCTCAAAATTTCTGTTGCTAAGCAAGACAGTTGTTACGCAGGTTTTGCCCCATTTTACGATCTTTCTTGCCACAGTTGTTAAGTGAATCACTGCAGTTGTTAAGTTAGTAACGTGGTTGTAAAGTGAGTCTGTCTCTCCCACTGACTTTGCTTGTCAGAAGGTGGCAAAAAGTGATCACATGACTCCGGGACACTGCAACCATCATAAATATGAGTCAGTTGCCAAGTGTCCTGAATTCTGATCACATGACCATGGGGATGCCGCAATGGTCATAAGTGTGAAAAACGGCCATAAGTCACTTTTTCCAGTGTCATCGTAACTTTGACCAGTCACTCAACGAACTGTTTCCTGAGAGTTTTGATAGTTGTGTGGAGTAAGTGGAGGACTACCTGTATCTGTAAATGAGGTATTTCATTGGGAGCAACTATCAAAACTCTCAGGAAACGGTTGGACAAAACTTGAAAGATGTTATTTGAATTGGTCTGAAACCAACCTATTATTTGTGAGGTTATCAAGTAACCAGCTCGTCTTTATCAAAGCCATGTTTAGCATTCATTAAAAGAAGTGACAGAGGCTCCCACCCTCTGGAATGATCTCCCCCCAGAGACTCGCACCATTACTGACCTCCGTGCTTTCCGCCGGTCTATTAAGACCCACCTGTTTATTCAGGCCGGATTATTGTAGG
>JANHFO010000081.1:132907-152831 GCA_032468095.1 Pareas carinatus
GGGGTTCCATGGGGGAGTCCTTTCCAGGGGGCTTGTGGTGGGGGAGGGCAGCTGCAGCACTGGCCACAATGACAGTGAGTCTGACACCCTTGAACTAAGGGATCCAAAAACAAACACGAGTGGTTTCCTCCTGTCACTTCTTTACATTCATCAGCTTGTTTCACTACAATATTTAGTTGGGTAATTATCCTTAATAGCCTGGCTACATTAAGCAAATATCCTAACTCTACTGCTACCAGCAACTCTTTGGCAGCGGCATAATAGTTAGGATTTTCACTGCATGTACTGATAAAAGTGAAGGCTCTGTGTTGAAAATTAACCATCCAATGTGATCTTATGTAAAAGGAGAAAGTTGGCCATATCACAAACTATTGCATTAATACAGCATGTTGTGCTTTATATTCTTTCAAATGGAATACAGCGGTACTGTAGACCTTCCAGACATTGCTGTATTAGAGCATTCAACCTGTGTGGCCGATGGTAAAGGATGCTTGAAGTTGTTGCAATTCAGGAGCATCGGGACAATCAGCTTAATGAACAGTTTTAAAACGTATTATAGAAGGGTTAGCATGATAGAGTGCATCTGAAGTGCATTAGAAATCCAGGGAAAAAAATTATGGAACTCAATTATGATCAATCCCAACAACCATCTCTACTGTTGGGAATGGTGGGAGCTACAATCCAACGGTATCTGAAGGTACATAGGTTGCCTGTGCATGTGCAAGTATCCTGCAATATCAGGAATGGCCACTTAGAATATTTGAAAAAAAATTATTCTTGCTTTAAACATTATTCCTACAGTGCTTTTTTCATGAAGTTGCCATGTTTTGACCATTAAGTAGCCCATAAGAGCAAAAGAGTTCACGTTACTTAATGTACCGTAATAGTTTTAGTTCTGCTTATATGTCGAGTGAAGCTCTTCACTATATTGTACAGGGCTTTCCAATTTAAACCTATTCACCAAACCTTGAAAATATCAAACAGCTTGGCAGATGGTAAAGAGACGCCAAGGGCATGAGAGGAGGCAGAAGTGGCAAATGCAATCCTCCAGTGGCAAAATAACAGGAATCTGGGCTTGCCATCAGAAGCACTCCAAAAGTGCAGGGAAGGGATGGGATTCATGTAATCACACTACCTCATACTCAGAATGTTAAGCCAAACAGTCTTCCATTCACACTCTCCCTTATTTACTCATTTTAGGTGTGTTTTTTTCCTTCTCCCCCCCCCCCCCAATCTTTACTTGCAATCTTACATTATGTTGGCTGGTTCACAGCATATTTAATCTTTACAATTGCATCAGACACTACAAACAGGCATACCTGTTAAACCACCCCACTTTTCACTGGGGGTAGACCTATTGTCAAAAGTTATCCTTAGTCACAAAGGCAGCATTGCATTTAAAAGAAACACGAACATTTGTAAGAATTGTGAGAAAGAAGTACATGCTAAAATTCTACATCTATAGTTGAAAAATGCAGGATTCTAGCAGTTTTTTTCTCACCTTTATCAAATCAATTGCACCCATACACACCCACATCTCACCTTACAGGTTGGAATATTAAAAAATACCGTTGAGCCTGTAGAATTACTGTGGCACTCAAGACTATAATGTCATATGTACTTATTTTAGGAATGAAAAAAAATACAAAGCAAGCTCTAACTTTATTTTCAAACAATTGCCTGGAATGGCACTGAAAATAGAACGAGAACATTTTTACAGTTAGAATAGCATCCATTTCAAAAGGTACAAAAATCTCTATAGAAGATTGCAAATAATCTACAGCTATTACTTGACAATGGTGAACACAAAATTTGCACATGAATAGTGTCAATGATCTCAGAACTTTGATTTGATACCACCACTGTTACAGAAATTCAAAGGTAACGCAAAAGCCATTTTAAAGGGGATAAATATAGTGGCATAATTATAGAGGGAGGTGCAGGATGACACAAATAACTGAAATGTTATACAGATGCATTATTGAGTCCATACTAAAAATTATCTTTCTTAGCAAGAGTACAGCTTACTGTAATATTCAGCAAAATGACTTCTTACATTTTAGTTGTGATAACAGAACTCTGATGTGATGCAAATATATCCTCCTCTTACCAAGCGCTCAGATCATACAGCTGCATCATGCTATTCAATACACCAAGAAATGGCAACACTTGTAACAAATGCACCCACTCGCTAGGTTAATCACGAAGCGCTACCGGACTTAATTCTATTTCCTTTGGCAGCAGAACGTATCCAACAGCTCACTATAGCAAGGCTTTTATGATTCATCCACAATGTATAATGAGATGTCTTACCCAGAAAGAAACTGTTTAAATCTGCAAAACATGGCAATAATCAAGCCAAGCCAATAAACCAAGACCGTTATCTGCAATGCTAGCTAACCGTAACATTTTCTTGCAATCTACAAATTATAAATGGATAGAAAATAGCAGTAGCTGTATTTTAAAAACAATATAAAGGGGTGATTTACCACAGGCCCTGTTTATATACCACTTGCAGTGTGTCGGAGGAGGGCAAGAGATCTGCTGATGCTATTAAACTGGCATGTAATTATTACAATATGAGAAGCTGCTTCACTTTAACAGCTTCCCACCACGTCCATGATTCTATTTTCAGGTGGTAACCACAGTACAGTAAAGCACAGGAAGCATCAACTCAGGCATTTGTTTCTTGGATTCTTTACCTGCTCTTGGAATTCTACGTGATAATGAGCCAATTGCAAATGCCATCCTTCTTTTACCTTTCTAGAACAGAGTTCCCCAAACTTTCCGGCTTTGTGGACCAGCAAGGGGTGTGCGTGTGTAAATGAGTGTGTTTGGTTCCACGTGAGCAGTGGACAAGCACATATGCAGCTCCATTTGCCCGAGCGGCAGGCATGTGCACAAATGGAGTGTGCGCACATGCGCTTGCCCACTGTGCAAGTGGGGGTTCACCTGCCACTTCCGTGGCCTGGTTCCGAGCAGCTCAAGGCCCAGAGGTGGCCTGTGACCCAGAGGTTGGGGATCCCTATTCAAGACGACTTAAAAGATCTACACTTCATCGAAAAAATGGCAACTCCATAAAGTCACCTGTATTTTTAAAAGATTACTTCAAGAGCAGCAGTCCCCAACCTTTCTGGTACCAGCAATCAGTTTCGTGGAAGTGATTTTTTTTCCCCCACGGATCGGGGTGAGGTGATTTTGCGCACAAACTAGATCCTGGACATGTGCACATAAATCTTTGCTCACTCACCCACCGCTTGCATGGACCAGTTCTTAACAGATCACGAAACAGTATGCCTGAGGTTTGGGGACCCTTTGTCAAGAGGATAAACCACTTGGAAGAGTATGTTTTACTACCATAGAGTATAATTTTTACTATGAACACATTCTTCTAATTTGCATTCAAATTATTTATCAAACATTCAGAAGAAATATACAAATGTTTATACAGATTTTTGACAGCCACCAATTCATGGCTTCCTGGTTTCTTTAGGCATTTACAATTTCACAAGATGTAGCCTGCCCTGTTTATAATCATTATATGAAATGTGATTGTTTCCTTTTATCCATCCTAAGAGCATAACCTCAAATAGAAAAAAGACTATCATCCACATGTAAAAGAATGACACCTCTAACAATTACTGTACAACCTGTATACTTATTTATTTCAAACTACACATTAAAGGTCAAAAATGGTACATTAACAGGCAGAAATATGGAAATCAATGACAGCCTTGCTTTCACAGCAATCCACGTAGGTGAGGTTACGCATGGGAGTTTTCATCCACAGCCAGCACTCAGATAGTCATGGTACACTGCAAGAACTGAAAAACAAAACAAATTTAATAGAGTTGTAGGGTGGGGGGAGTTGCAGATGAGTTTGGGAATAGATGAAAGGGGCAAAACAGAACAGGGTAACAACCCGTCCCCAGCAAAATATCTCAATTCAATTTAGATTGTTTGATCAATTGTAAAAAAAATATTACATGAAAAAAATTTGGTGTCTTGTCTTTGCTTTATCTTTTTATCTTTTTCTATATGTCTTTGAAAGTTGAAAACTTCACATGATAATAATTTATGGCCATTATAGCTTACCTTACTCCTGTTCAGTCAAAATTGAGAAGATATAATTCAATGATCCAGAAAATCCATATTTATTTACAACTACAGGTAGTTGTCCATCTACAACAGGTCCATTTAATGACCGTTCGAAGGTATAATGGCACTGAAAAAAGTGACTTATGACCATTTTTGAGACAACTATCATCATCACGATCACATGATCAAAATTCAAGCGCTTGGCAACTGGCTCATATCGATGTTTGCAGTGTCCCAGGGTCACATGTTCACCTTTTGTGACCTTCTGACAAGCAAAGTCAATGGGGAAGCTAGATTCACTTAACAACTGTGTTACTAATTTAATAACTGCAGGGATTCACTTAACAAGTGGGGTGGTAAAATGGGGCAAAATTCACTTAACTGTCTCATTTAGCAACAGAAATGTTGGGCTCATTTGCAGTTGTAAGTCGTACACAGGTTGTAACTACCTGTACATGTGTGTCCGTCACCAGATTCTAGGCAGCTCATAATTATAAAACCAAAATACAAATCAAAATCCACTGCTGTCTTTTGATGTGCTCTATTTACACACATCCCTGAACAAAATAAGATGGGGCCCATTATGATTCTGTCCATTTCCAAAGCACTACAGGCTAGTTACCAATGCTAGATATACCCATTCGCCATGAGGAGAAATGGTGGGCAGAAAGGCCATGCATGTGCTTCTTAGATGAGCCTTGGAAAGCCAAGAATAAATCATGATCTTGGCAAAGCGCAAGAGTACAACACAAATCCAAAGAATGAAACTGTTCCTCAGGGCCTGGGAAAAAGGATAAGCAATATATCTAGATTCAAGAAAAAGGTCCAAATTGACTTCATAAACAAAGATATATATGGGATGATGGTTACCCTGTCCTATGAAATACAGAGACTCGTCAAAAGGGACTCAATTCTCCAACCTGACAAGCTATTGGAGAGTTGGAATGAGTAAGAACAAAATCCAAAATGCATATGCAGCTAACAAGTGAAGATAGTGATTATTATACAAATGTATTTACAAGACTCTGTACCCCCCTACACACACACACCCTTCTATGATTGGGGCCTTGATGTGACAAAGGGGCATGTGTGGGTAAATGAAATTGGGGACTAAGTCGTCAGACATGTATATGTCCAGAAGGGTCTCTCAAGCCGAATAGGTCATTAACGGATACCCCAGACTACACTGAGCACATATGCCAACCTCCCTTGGACCAGTGTGGCAGATTATGATCTATTCCTTCCACATGCCAATACAACCTCAAAACAGGACTCATTAAAGGTCCTAGTTTAGTCATACTGACAGATGATTTAACTTTCTACTGTTCTGCTTATAATACAGAAATACTTTACTGCTAGTTTTCCCCCTCCTCTTCCAACATTTACTGTCTTCAACAGAAACTTGGGAATGGCAACAGATTCTCCCCTTAACATTCACTTGCCCATTCCCAGGTCCTGAACCATCTGACACCTGGCACTGTCTAAAGTTGAGCTGTATTTTCCTTCTCCTGACTCTTTTCTGCAGGTGGTTCTTTGTTTTTAGCCACCTCAGGCTCCTTCCTGGTTCTTCTACAACTGTGGATCTTCTGGTTTCTGGCTCTTGCAGCCATTGCCTCCTCTATTCCACGCCTCATCTAGTCACATCTCACTCCAGCAATTTCGCCTGCCCTACCTAGCAAAACCACTCCTCATCCTATCACCCTTCTGTGGTTTCTTTTATACTTCTTTCTTTTTGAAACCTATGTGCCAGCTCACAGGTGATTCTGAGGAGTTTTAAAGCGTTTTCCCCTTTCTCTAAAAGTTTCTACATTGCCAAAGCTGAGAAGCTGACTGATCACTACAGAGAAAAAACGTTGATCTTGACAGTCGCACGTAACATTTTCTGTTTCAGTGCACTTCATCTTTCTACATAAGCCAAAGTCATGGTGAGAAAACAGAGTAGTTTCCAAGGGATGGAAGTACTTATAGGTTCAAAGTCTGTTGATATTATCAAAGAGAATAAAAGAGACACTCTAGGCCCAAAGCAGTAGTAAGACTTTCACGAAGCTTTATCAGCAGGTTGCAGCAAAACGGAATACCACCCAATAAAAGGGAAAAGGAGAGGCTGACTGCAAGGCGCGAGTCTAAGTTTGTAAACCTTTTAGTTTCACAGCAGTGCAACCAAAGTCATCAGAGCTTCATCTAAGATCTATTAATAGATCTGCACATAAAACAATACAGTTCAATATCTATATTGCATTCATAAAAACAGGAAATGTTAGCTCAAACTATGTAAAGCCTAGGATAAGCAATATTCTTAAGGAGATGAGGCTGATGCTTTATTCCCCTAAAACACACACACAGATTCCTACCACCGGAGTCTGCTCTTCATGACACACATTACTGAAAGTGAATCATGCCCCGATTTAAAGATCTCTGCAGACCTCAAATCCAAAAAAATATTTGTCAATGCTCACAAGGCAACAAATCTGCACCTATTTAGGGTTCATCGCTCTATGGATAGGCAGATGGTATACAAATGAAGAAAATTCAATTAGCATTGTTCCCAGAATCAATTGTCCAAAACAAATAAAATCAGCCAGAAGCAAACCATATAATTTTCAAAGAGGCACAAGGAACTCCTGGGTAATAGCAAATTCTTTGCAGACCGCTACTGCATTGTTTGAGTAAATGAGGGGGGAAAGGCCACTAATGGAATAGTAGATATGTAACAATCTTCCATCCACGAGAAGAATTTGATCGATTTCTCATAGACAGATCAGCCATTAGAGAATTTTTAGAACACATTAGAAGGAATCGAGGAAAATGAGAGACCTAGCTTGCCACCTCTGGTGCTTCTTCCCGGAGAGTGGCCTGCCAACTAGAAGAATGATGGAAAACAAATTGTATTTATGCCTATTCAAGGGGTAGGTTTGCACCCACAACACTAGCATTCACTAGTGGGATTCTTAAGATCATAAAGCCAAGCTAACAACTGCAATCAAGGAGATAAATAAGTAAAAGGAAAAAATAAAGAACTATGATCAAAGGGAAAAAAAACAGACAAGGACAAATGTAGTGGTTCAAAACCAATGGAAAAATGAGGTAGAAGTCACACCATGTTCTGTGATACAAATGGGAAGGAAGAGATCTTCAACCCAAAAATCTGTAAGCTCTAGAAGGTACCAAATGAAATACTGCATAAGCAAATAAATCATGTACATAAAAAATCAAGACCACAGAGAAGAAATAAAGAAACTGCAATCTGTTTGAGATCTTAGCAGGAGCTACAGCGCTATCTTGAGATGTAATTTCCTAAAATATTCTCAAGTATAATGGGAGTGAGATTATAAAAAGAAATGTAAGAAACACAATTCTAGTTAAAATCATTTTTATAATCAATTAACAGTATTGTTACTTACATCATCGTACAGAAGATTCACAATGCCCTGTTGCATGCTGTCTCTTCTCCTGAAAAAGTCTTCAAAAAAAAATTTGCAAAATTTATATTGTAAAAATCATTCATACATACATGTGTGTATGTATGTGTATGCACACACACAAGATATATGGACTATAATTATACTTGAAAATAGTCAAGCACAACCACAATATATAATGTAATTTGTCTTTTAAATTAACAATATTCCATTATCCATTCAATTCTAAGTTCATCAGAGGATAGTATATTCTGTAAAATCCCTGGCAATACAATGTAATTACATCAGTCATCAAATAAGGCCACTCTATGTAAAATATTTTGCCATATTTACCACACAGCTAAAGCAATCTAAAGAATAATGTTTGACATCTTGTCAATCGTAGAAGTCAAAACATTGGGACTTTGAGATATGATTTTTAAGCTGACAACTGTTTGAGGGTACTCCCACTTTCACTATTAAAATGTCTTTAGCTAATGGCTAAAGATTTTGATGCAAGAAAAAAAGGAGAAATTTCCAAAGCTGCTTCTAGGCAAATAGAATATACAATATACATATACAAACTGGTCTATATCTAAGCAGTGAATGCTTGCTTTGTAAAATCAGAATATATTATACAAATCCAACACTTACCTGTTAAAGCACGAAGCTTCACACAGCAAGCCACATAGTCATCAAAAGAAATTCTGCCATTCTTGCTGTAACGTTTTACAATAGCAATTAAAGTCTGTGGGCTTAGTCTGTATCCTGGATAAGAATTTAGAAAGAAAAACACACTTTTAAGACAGAAAGTTTAAGAATTTTTCCAATATTTCGGTATTTATAAATAATTTACAGTAGTCGTAACCAATATGAGATACAAGTTCAACAGGGATACAATGAATAAAATAGAGTGAGTTAAGATAATTTGTCAAGATGATTTCTTAAGAAGAGTACTTTGCTCTATTGTGCAATAACAAAAGACTAGCTTTCCCAGATATAGGAAAAGGAATAGAATTCATCAATTTCTAACCTAAATTGGTTAACCAGTACTAACTAGACTTGAATGCAAAAAACTCTGGCTTACCTTTATAAGTTAGATTTCTAAGTCAGCAAAGCTTTACTTACCCATAGCGACAATAACTTGAGTCAGTACATGAAATTCCACAGTTCCACTTCGGTCTGTATCAACCAACATGAAATTGTGTTTCCAAGCACTGAGAGCTGTCCAAAGTTCTTTAAATTCATTATATCCCATTTTTCCAGTATTTTGTCTCTAGTGTTACATGTTAAGGAGCATGCCATCTTGTGGACAGAAGTTTAAAATGATTCAAAAGATAGATTTACTTGTACGGATTCCGTTACTGTTCTGTACATTTGTGCTCTAATTCTGCTCATATTTTAAACAGGGAAGTCATAAAAATCAAGAAAATAATCCCACCTCATTTTCCTTATGGTCCTGTAGACAACAATACCATACTAATCTAAACTTTTTAATACTGATACTTATGCAATTTTCAAACTAAGTTTGACTTTGGTGACAATATCCTCTATCTAATTTTCTCTGGTTTCTCTTCAGATTATATAAATCTTTCGCCTTTTAATTTTCTTAAGCAGTATTACAGAAGTAGTTTGCCACTCCCTTCCCTTAGGATGTATTTTTCAATTCCAGAATCTCACTTACAGTCCTAGGATTTTGTTAAGAGTCATCCATCTACATACCAACATTCTTGAGAGCATCAAAAATAGTATAGCTTAGTATTGCCATCTGCTGGGCATATATAAGATGTTACAGTACAGTACAGAAATTATTTGGAGCTCTCACTTGTACTTCAATTGATGACATACGTAAGTCCTTCCTTTAAAAAAGGAACTAGCAACAGCAATAAAATCCTGGGAAACTGTTATTATTTAATCTGGAATGGAACAGAGTTTTCTGTTCCTACATCTTTATTTTAAAATCAATGTAAGGTAACTCAGAGTTCATATTTAACAAATGCAGAAATGTATTTTCTTATATAACATCAAAGCATTTTACAGAATCCCTGAAAATCCAGATAGACTTACCGTATTTTTCGGCCTATAGGACGCACTCCCCCCCCCCAAAAGGGGGGGAAGTGTATGCGTCCAATAAAGCGAATACGCACCCCGCTGCTTGGACTGGCGCATTCCCGGCACCCCGCGGGGGGGGATCGGTCCGCGCGACGCTCGAATATAGCTGGCTTTGGAGCATCGCACGGAGTGATTCCCCCTCCCGCGGGGTGCCAGGAACACGCCAGTCCAAGCAGTGGGGTGAGTCCCCCATTGCGGAACTGCCGGCGGAGCGATTTCCATGTGTGCTGGGAGCCGCTCGCAAATCGATGGAATGGATGGCAGCTCCCTCCGCCATCCATTTCATCCATTTGCGAGCGGGATGGAAGCAGGAAAAAATATATTCCTGTTTTCCCCCTCTAAAAATGTGGTGCGTCTAATGGTCAGGTACATCCTATAGGCCGAAAAATACGGTATCGGTTTTAATGTGAACCTAAGCCCCCTTTGCAGTCTGTGGACACCCAAAATTATGCTACTGAAGTTTAGCTGGAAAATGACTGAATATGTAACACAATTTCCATTTGTTTTGATAAAATAAGATTCTTTGATTAACTTCATGCCATCTGGTTAAAGCCATAGAAAAAATTAGAAGGGATCAAAATTTCCAGCCTGACCTCTCTAGGACTATCACTGCATCATTAATGTGCAAAAATACTAAGTCATTTTCCTGTGTTTTTTAAAAAAGATATCCTGATTGTTTAGCTCTTTTGATTACTGTTTTCACGATTGTACTGTAACATAACATTCCTTCACAGCTATCTGTGGTCAGGGGGCTGTAAATAAAGACTAATTGCAGTCTAAAATGGGGCAAGTATAAATCAATCTTTAACAGGACTAATTAAGAATATATGTAACCAGAAAACCTAGTCACATATATTTTAATTATTAAACAAACCAATTAAATAGTCCCATTTGTTTACAATCCTTAGTAGAATCAGAGTGATCCCGCCATTTCTGTTTTTTTATGTAGAATACTAGTCTCAACCATCAGGTGACCTGTTCCTCAGGCAACCAACAAAAATATATCCTAATATATCCTATTTAACTCAAAAGTGTAGTTTTAGGTTTTACCACACACTGCCCAACTTAGAACAACTCAATATGAAGGCTGGCATCAGCCACATTCTTTGTCACATGTAAATCTTGGTAAATTTCTTCAACAGGCAATTATGGTTCCAGCTAAGCAGGATGAAGACAAAGAATTGTGGAAGGAAGTCTGATACTTGTTCCTAATTTGATATACTCAAAATGTTTGCACAAATTATTCCACTTGCTCTGTGATTCAAACTTTAATAGATGCTCTCACCTGCATTACATATTGATGCTTCTCAAGAGACACTATGGAACTGGAGAAACAAGCTTCACTAAATTCAGTGGAACTTACTTTACAAAAAGACATTCAGAAACTGACCCATTCAGCTAGATATTGTTAAAAGGATACATCTAACATTGATATCATAATTCTGCAGGTCTCCAAGCTGAATGCTGAAATTACAAACAAAGCATTACTTCTAAAGCACCACATCCATTTAATCATTATTGCTCAAAACAGGAACAACAAAGGAATCTCATTTAAAGGATTAACCATTCAAATTTACTGAATGTAGCAATCAATTTGTTGAGAACAGAGCATCAACTAAAATCTGATTTCTCAGCCAGACATAAGGCTCTGTTCGCCCAGTTTTCCCAGGTGAAATGGTAGTTAAGAGGTGATAGGTGACATTTGAAAGCCAGCTCGACAATGGTACTACAAGAAGAGCAAACAGTCAGGTACCTTTCAGGTATTACAAAAAAAGATTAAAATTCACTAGAAGTATTAATGAAGGGGTGAGGTATTCTGTTGTTCTAGAAATAACCCTTTGTAATATCTGAATATAATTTCTCTTCTCTCTCTGCCAGGTATCCCTCCTTCATCACATCACACCTAACTGCCATCCTAGTTTCTTTCTCTTAGTTCCTAGTTCTTTCCTCCCACCCTATCTCTTATCATGTTTGGCTTTTCATTTCATTTGTTCTTTCTGTTTAAAGAAATGGAGAAGGGATGTGTCCATGCATAAAAGCAGTTGTACTAGCATACATTAATTTTATGTTAATTTAAGGATTCTGTAATATACAGCCAAATGAATGTGAAGAAAATGTTTAATATTAATTGAATTAACTATGATTAAGAACTGCTGCCCAGAGTCACTGGAAGTTGGGTAGCACATAAAAATATTATGTTCTGGACCTTTTTTTTTAAAGAATGTGACTTCTGGCAGAGATAAATATTGACTTAAGTGTATCATATAACCTAATTATGAAGCAATTTTCAAGGATAATTTCAACTACAGCTGGCAATCTTAGATTAGCAAAGGAACAAAACCAGCACTTTTGGCTTGCTTGTTTTCCTTTTGATGGGGGGGGGAAGAGATCAACTTGAACTTAGGGCTATCTTTCTTTTACTACATGCAATAAACAAACAACTAATGCTAAGAAGCACTATGTAAAAAAATGAGGGTTAAGCAAATTTCAGGTTACATACAGAACTTTTAATTAATTAATACCATTGACAGGATCTTCCAACTGCATCTCCAAACTGCAATTTTCAAAGTATACCGATTTATTTTTAACAGAGATTAAAATATGTCTGTTCCTTCTCTCTTTAATATACCTCAAAACTAGGGGGAAATTGTTCAACTATTTGGATTCTGCTTGCCTTGGAGACATCATTGGATTCTCACTGCCAAAACCTCTGAAGGTAAAAACTATCAAAATCCTCAAATATGGTCCCTGGACACAAAAATTGAGTTTCCATTACGGATGAAAAAAGGATCACAAAACAATTACATGTATATTATAATAAAACAATCTTACGAGAATATGTTCCACTGATTCCAGACTGTGTTAGACATCTCTGTAATTCCTCTGCATCCACTTCACCATTCTGTAAAATGAATGCATACAAATTTGAGGTTCAAGGGATTAGATAAAACTGGTAATAGAAAATCAAGTATTCATGCATTCTATACAGTTAACATACTGTTCTACGTAAACTCAAATTGCTTACTTCACAAATATACAGCAATTATATATTTGCTATACTGGTTATTTTACGTAAGTAAATCGCAGTGGACATGTTTTCAAAATTACAAAATAAACTATACTCATTTGTGACATCTCACAATAGGACAGATTAATCATAAAAACTCTTTCACAAAAAAAACCTGTTTCACGTGCAAAATTTGCAAATTATGAGACAAACCATTTAAAATAAATAAAAAGCTTCTCTCCCTATTTCTTCATTCCAGGCACATCCTACAGAGTTTCTCAGGTTAGTTCAAATCCAGCTCTACACAAAAATATACAAAACCAACAATTCATAAGTTTAAAGTTATCCACACCCAATTATAAAATACAAACATAAAGCTCATCAAGACAAAATAATCTATATAATGAAAGCCTTTAAATTAACTCTTCAAGCTACCTTGATATCCATGTGAATTTGCTATCTGTTTGAGCAACTGCAAATTCTCACATGGGAGAATATTCATTCACAAAGACATAAAATGCAGCCTTTCAGATAACATACCCATAGCATTATGATCTTGCTAAAATGACAAATATAAAATATAAAAGTAAACAACCTAAATATATTAACCTCCAAGTTAATTTTACAGCAATGATTTTAAAAAAAACTTTGTGAGATTCGCCACTGAAAGCATAAGGAATGGTGGTTATTGAAAATCCTGTTGCTTGATTTGGCCTTAAGCAAAATTCCATAATTTAACATGGGACCTGACTTCTCAAAGTTTCTCAAAAGGGTTTTTCCAAACTGAATGGGCATATTTTTTCCCAGCTATTTTTTTTAAAAAGGATCACGCTGATAGAAAGTTTTCAATAGGAAGACAGAAAACATTACTCATATTGACAAAAAATCAGTACATATGGTATAGTTCTACTAGACCTTCCTAATTGAGAGGATTGTTCATAATGATTGTACAAAACATAAACATACATTTGTATTTACCACCAAAGCAAAAGGATTTTCAATGGATATGTTTACAGGGCACATGGAAAAGATTAAATGAATTTTTATTTAGACATTTCTGAGTCTCGTTGTCAATTCATAATGCAAGAACACTCAGAAATTATATCACTGCCTTTCTTTACCCTCCCCTCCAAAAACAATGCCCATGTTACTGCAAGTTTCTACCTGATCAGTTCTTTTGAGTGTCAAAGGCCCACGCTTCCATCACCCCACTGGTCTTGCTATATGGCAGATGGCATTGTGCTTATTTGACTGGTACTTCAGGAGTGAATGTTTATTCCTCCTATAAAAAACTAAATTTACTAAAATATTACAGTTGAAAATTAAGAAAAATATGGAAGTCAGCAATGACGATCCTACTTTTATGAAAAACTAAAAACACAGAAAAACTCCCCATTCCAGATACTGGAAAAGCAGTGGTTTTCAAGCTATGCTCTGAAAAACACCTGAATTCCTTAGAAATCTATCATGTAGTTTTCAATATAATCAGTCACATTGTTCCCCCCCCTCAAAACATATGTTACTGTACCATCTATGCTACTAAACTTCTTCTGTAGAACTGTAGAAGAAGTTGCAATAGAATGCTGGGGATATTCTACGTTATGCTCTGTTAGATTGTAAGCATTTTACATCTGAAGATGTTAGGCTATATTAAACAGACCTTGCAACTGTGCTTAGAATTCTAGCCCATTTATTCAAAATCATATAGGCTGATCCTGAGAGCTTACTCCAGAACAAACTACACAATCTTTTGCTATGCAGTTGAATTCTACAGCAGACATATAGCATGTTCTCTAACAAATGTCAGCAGAGAAAAACTTCTCTCAAGATACAGAGCTTGAAAACCCTGCTGTAAAGCAATGAAAAAAAAGCAAGAGCAATGGTATTTCATGTGTTCCTCACTTGCAAAAAAGGATAACCTAGTAGAAATTTTTAGTTGCAATTAATATTTAAGATGAAATAGTACTAAATATAATTAAGAACTCTGTGCACTACATAAACTGTTTTGTATCTATTTTTAGATAGATATCTATATAGTTATAAAAATAGATATTTTTTATAACTATACCAACTAGTATATGCCTATAACAACTTATTTTGGGTAGTAGAGGAAAGATCATTTGTTTATGTTTTAAAACATGTATACGCTATTCCTTTTAATTCCAAGAACCTATATTGCTTGGGAAATTATCTTTTCCATCCTAGGGTCTTAGCAGCTCACACTATCAAGTCCATTTTAGTTATTTTTGCTAAGTCTATCTTAACACTTCAAATGAAAAGTCAAGAGATTGAATTTTGAAATGTTTCTAAAAGAGTTTAGTAAAATTTAGAGAAATGCCCAGAATGAGAACTTTAAAAAAATTACTGCACTCCATTTTCAACTATAACAAAGAAAACTGTTTTATGGAGTAGCTGGTCACCTTTCCAAACAAAACTCATGGTTTATCCCCTGCCTATAACGAAAAGAATTCATTGACCCACGCTTGTACTGGATACTGTTTCAAGCAGTTGCTGCTCAAATGTTATTCTGAAATGCCTTTCCTGTCATTTCTGTCCTCTATCAGAAGACAGTCTACAGGGGAAGCAAATACTGTGCCAAAAGTTGACAGTTAAGACTCATTTCTTCTTCCATGGAAACGTTAATAAGAGCAGCACTTTACAAAAGCCTTGCAATTTGAAAATAGATGTTTCTCTGAGAATGAATATCCAATATGGCCACTCTTTTTATCTTTAGGTACTCATCAACATAATCTATTTTCACATTAGAGAATGAGTTAAGGTATATTCTGGCATCTATTTCCTTTCATAATTTAATCACAAATAAGAGAAATACTAGCTTCCAAAAGCATCATACTCTTCAATTGTTGAACTGCATGTATTTTCTAGCTTCCCACAATTTAAATTTACTTCCCCAGCATAAGCTTAGAATCACATACATATAAGCTTAGCGACTTAGAGAAAGGAACTGTCACAATTCTGGCAATAAAATAGAAGAATAAAATAAATCAAAGAATATCCTACACACAAAATTCTATTTTCAATATAAACTACCATTAAATCCCTTCAATTGGCTCAGTATCAAAAACTCTCTCTGTGGGCGATAAAAGTTCAGGGTCAAAGGATAGTATTTAAGGTGGCAGTTCTTACACTGTCCCTGCCTCAGACCATACGTAATTTCTTTCTCATCAACGCCTCAAATGGAATATAATATAGAATCAAATAGGTTGTGCCAACGACATGACTGCTTTTACTACTAGAAATACCATATTACTATAGCTATTGTGGAGATGCTAGCTGATTTATTAAACAAATGTCTTACGACTGTAAGGCATTCTTTGTAAAGAATATTAAAATTGAAATGCAAACAGAAGAATAAATGTAAAGAAAAGCTACTCACCTGGAACGAGTTCTTCATGCATATTGCTTTTGTAGTTCCACACTCTTGAGAGAATGCAAATTGGCATCACAAGTCCCAAAACGCTCTAGAGACCAATGACCTGTGGGGCCATGCATATGCCCTTTGGTGAATCTTTACTATAACCTTTAACCAGTCCTTTCGCCCAGATTATATAGATATGGCTTCTGTACTACTCAATACCTAGCCACATATAATGTACAGAACTCTTCCAAACTGAAGCCTGATGAACATTCACTTAAACACCGATTCCCTAATAATCAAGTTTATATTATATAAACCTTGATGTACAGTAGCTATTTTAAGTTGCCAGATATCCCTACAAATAAAAATTGGATGAAAAGATCATGGTCCAATTGACGCCAAAATCGAATTTACAATAGCCCTCCCATTCCTCTTACACAGAAAGTACAAGATTCAATTATTTAAAATATGATCAAAGGAAGGTAGTTTGATATTGCCTGCCTATATATCTACATTTGAGAACAGATTATGGATTCCATGAAACGAACAGATTAGTTGAAAGTGAATTTCTCCATTCTTCCTCTCAGTCCAGCTGGATATTATGTTGGTCATAGATGGGAAAAAAACTTATCATCATTTCCTTTTTTTCTATTGAGCTGTTTTAATATAAAGCTTTAAAAACAAATCTAAAAAGCTAGCAATCTGTATGGTAGGTGCAGACGAAAAGCTACCGTGTGCTCTATGACCAGTCATATTAAAAATTACATACAAACAATTTTATAGAGTCATTGATAGCGGTACAATACCAATAATACTGCTAATATATTAAAAGAGTCGTGATGGCGCAGTGGTTAGAATGCAGTATTGCAGGTTAACTTTGCTCACATTGCCAGTTCAATTCCTTCGATCCTGACCGACTCAAAATTGACTCAGCCATCCGTCTTTCCGAGGTCGGTAAAACGAGGACCCAGATTGTTGGGGGAAATATGCCGACTCTCTGCTTAGAGAAGGCTGTAAAGCACTGTGAGGTGATATATAAGACTTAAGTGCTATTGTTCTTGCTATATCCATTGCCAAAAAAACCCCTTGAGATTATGGGGCATTTCTAACACTGATCAGCAGAAAAACAGTGACTTTCTTTCAAAACTTTACGATAATTGCTTAAAGTGACCTACCTGTCCAGCAGTAGCACTGAAGAATGCCCACAAGGGATCAACGGCACCAGCAGCATAGGCACCAGAATAAACAGAATATCCAGTAGATCCATCATGGGCTACAGTTTGTACCCCTCTAGGAACCGGTTGTCCCATTGCCACTTGCATTGGCATCTGACCATGGTAAGCACCATACTTTTAACAAAAAGAAGAGATACATTTTACTATGTTCATCAGTCTAGCACAAGGCATGTATTGCACACATACCTCAACTTTAGGAAAACACTTTCTAAAATACTGCCATAAAAATGACAGTTTTTAAATATTCAAAATCCAGTGAAACATGCTTGAAAGCTATGTTTCATTACTATGTAATATATTGGTTACAAAATAATGAAACATATTTATTTATTTATTTATTTATTTAATCTATTTAATTAGACTTCTATACCACCCTTCTCCACGTGGAACTCGGGGCAGTGTACAGCCATATAAAATACACAAAATCACAATTAAAACCATATTAAAAGACATTAAATTGTGGCTGACTTTAAAAAACCAAATGTTAAAACCAATTTAAAATCAGATAAAAGAATCTAAAATAGTAAGGGGGAGAGACGGAGAGATTAGGCCAACCCAGCCTGGGCAAAAAGATGTGTCTTTAAGGCACAGCAAAAAGCACGAAGGTCCGATATTATCAGTTGCTCCTTGCTTAATGACAGTCCTGTTTATCAACCATTCTAAGTTATGACAACAGTAAAGTAACTTTATGACCAGTCCAGGTACTTACAACTGTTGCAGAATTTCTGCAGTCATGTGATTGAGATTTGAACATTTCACAACCAGCAGACATTTACAAGTGTTGCAGTGTTCTATAGCCACGATCGCCATTTGTGTATTTCACAGCCAGCCTCCAACAAGAAAGTCAATGTGGAAAGCCAGATTCACTTAACAATTTGATAAGTGATGCTTAACAACAGTGGCAAAAAGGTAATAAAATGGGGCAAAACTTAACTGCCTTGCTTAGCAATGGACATTTTGAGCTCAGTTGTGGTTGTAAGTCAAGGACTACCCATATTTGACAATAGATAAAAAATATGGAATGAAGAGACTTTGGGTTTAAGTATTAGAGAAGGTGTTAAGCTATTGTAAATGCTTATACTTGTCTTGATGAAAGGGAGAGGTATTTCTATTTTTTTATTCATATAATTTCCCCCTTTGCCATCCCCCCTCATTTTTCTCCTTTTTGCATTTTCTATTTTTTCTTATTTAGATTTTATGTTTGTATTATAAAAAATATTCTTAAATATTAAAACTCTTAATCAGCGTTGCAATGACATGTTTGGTTCCTATTTCAAGGTAGGATAAAATATGAACTGAGGAGTTTCCCTGTTTCAGGAAATAAGTATTAATATATTTTAATACATTAGAGTGTGTGTGTGTGTGTGTGTGTGTGTACCTGTGCTACCCCTGCTCCTTCATTTAAAATTAGATCAAGCCCCAAGAGGATACAGCATATAGCAGCAAGTTGTTAACATAACTAAAAAAAAAAGACTGAACAGCGCCAAACTAAGTTAATACTTGGATTGAAGACCAGAAACCCCAGCCTTATAAACTAGATTGGGAAATGGATAAAACATTTCAGAAAGTAATGACAAATCATGTCTTTTTCTGGGCAAAAAAAACAGCATGGATTTATTAACTTGACACAAAAATACTTCCATTGTTTTCCTTAGTACGTAACTAGTTTCCTATATTTTTATTTTCTTGGTTAAATTTAGTTTCATGCCATCCAAGTAGTTTTGTTAATTGGCAAATTACTTTTCCATGGTGGTGTCAAGGGAACAATACAGATATGTTGATGTATCTGTCACCAAAACTCAAAATGGGTTTGTTAGAAGTCCCAGAAATTAGTCAGAAAAGTTGTCTGGAATATGCTGGGGTGGAGAGAAACATCTGATATCACTCACCTTTCCTATCCCTATTGGTATGCATGACTATCGCTTGGTTGGCTGTTATCTTATGAATTATGATTGTATCTTATGATTTATCACTTTATTACTTGTGTGTATACTAAAACTTTGTCTGCACCAGAGACAAATTCCTTGTGTGTCACTCAATCACACTTGGCCAATAAAGAATATTCTAACTGGCACAGAAGCATTTTTTAAAAGGCGATTTCCTATGCCCTTTCATTTCTTAATCACTTTAAAAAACTTTTAGTTTTTATTAAGTTAAAAGTCTCTTCTCTGCCAGTCGGTTGTTCCTTTTTGACCCGTGCCATTTTGGGAAATTCTTTTTTATTTAATAACAAGCAGAAAGTTGTTTATCCAAGCCAAAATAAAGGAAGTGTGGAATATTTTTGGTGGTGGTGGGGAAGGCGGATGGAGACTAAAAGTGAAGAAGCTTTGATCTTATCATCTTTAGTAATTTATTGCTCTGCTACCATGGTTGAAACTTCTTGGTACAAAAAAAAGAACTACCTTTATTCTTTGACCAAGGAGGAGCCAAGATGGAGGTGCAAATTATTTAAAAATCATTAAAGATATGTTTGAAAAATCATTGAAGAAGATTCAACTAGTTGTAGAGCTGTTCTGTTCTGAAGATGATAAAAAAGTTATAAACAGAAGACAAAACAGACAGATCAGTTTGGGAATTTAGAGCTGACACTAAAGTTGACTCCGAAGAGCTACACATAAATCTTTCAACACAACTGAAAGAATTTTCAATTTGCAACTTCTAAAAAGACTAATTTGGGACTCTTTTTATGTGAACA
>JANHFO010000081.1:186585-200053 GCA_032468095.1 Pareas carinatus
TGCATTCTGCACCACCTGGAGTCTTCGGATGCGTCCCAAGGGGAGCCCCATGTAGAGAGAATTGCAGTAGTCCAGGCTTTATAGCAAAAGTTCTTGCTCATGTATTTCTCCTCTTGCTGCTTGACACATTTTCTGAGCTCCTCAACCTTATTGCCAATTTCCTTGATGAAGGTAGGGTTTGGTAGGAATCAAGAATTCACGGCTTCAATGGAACCATTTGATTGTTCCAGATAAACTCCGGCCTAATCCATAGAGGTGGTCATATTTGGATCTTATGTTCATCTTGGAGGAGTTGGCCTGTGATCTGGAGGATGTGCCATTAGTTCTTTGCTATGGTCAGATTACCTCCTGGTCCAAACGAGGTTTGTTGCATCCTGTAACTTTATTTGAGATGGAACAATTAAGGTAATCTGATACAGGTATTTAATGGACCTGGATATATTCACTCAGCTTGGCAGGATCTAGAGAAGTGACTTATAAGGTAACTGGGGCAACATCATGAACTTGGGAGTAATTTTGGCTTGTGGGAAATGCTTCACAGTTTGAATTCGATCACATATCAATTGGTTCTATGCCCCTTTTGCCTTGTTCAGTCACTTAGGGCAATGCATGATGCAGGAGTGGTTGCTTGGTTACTTGCTTGCTTGCTTACTTACTATGCCACCCATCTCTCTCTTTGGGAAGAGAGTTGCTTCCAGCAGCCTTGAAGAAGGTTGCTTTGTATCTTTCTTAAAGTCTTCCCTGGATCCAACAATTGAACAACTACTACTCCATTCCAACTTCCTCTCTGGGGTAAAGTTTGGGAGTGTCAGTTGAAGAGTACCCTGGCTGATGTGGATAATCTATTCCTCTTTGGATTTGGACCTAGACTTGGGACTGAAATAGTGTTGATTGCTTTGGTAGATAAATGGCTAGGGGAAATTCAACTTTAGATTTCTTGGCAGTCTTTGATATAGTATCATTCTGGACCATCTATGATAATTGAAATCAGGGCCACTATTTTGTATCCAAGACTTCTTGAATAGGCAACATCAGTTACTATGGGTGTCAGCCCTTCAAGGTAGGTCAAATCAAGAAACAGACTTCACTGGAGTTTCAGGAATGCTATTTTATTGGTGTAGAGTATATTAACAGAATCTTGAAAGCCTCTTGAAATCCTTCACTGCTTCTTTTTAAGACAATAGTCAAAGCAGAGCTGTTGTGAGTCTCTTTCTAATGCCTTCTCCTTTCATAGGATTGAGCAACTGTTTCCCCACTCCTATCTTCTTCTCAAGGTCAGACTTAAACACCTGTAGAATGGCAAGAGGGTGAAGTAGGACTCAGTTTCTCCAACTTTGCTTTTTAATTTCTATGGAAATTCACTTGAAAAAGTCATCCATTGATTCAGAATGAGTCAGAATGCTAACGACAGTTATTTGCATCTCTACTCTAGGTCAAACTGGAAATATAGCAATCTTGTCCTATGTCTGGAGGATGTGGAGGGAGGCCTGTATAGGACAAAGCAAACTGAAACTGAATAAGCTGGATTTGCCAGTTTTTGTTGTTTATCTACCATTTGCTTCTACATCAGCTCTGATGTTGACTCTAATAGAATGATATTCCTTCTGAAAGACCAAATCTATGACTTGGAGGTTCCTCTAGAGTGGCTACAGCTGGAGATGCAGATGGGACATTGTAGTTGAGTGTTACAGTGAATTTTGTGAGTGCTGGCCTGTGTTCCAATGAGCTTCTAGGTCCAATTGAAAAGCAGGTTTTAACTATTAAATCTTATGTGGCTTGACTTCCAGAATTGCCTCCAAGTAGAACTGTTGTAACTTGTTTCTCCCAGGGAATGATATTCAAGGCCCCTCCTATTTGTGAAGTTTGTAGAGGAATGGCCCAGATACAATGTCACTCTGTGGTAATTTCTTTCCTCTGGAATAACTTCTACTCCGAAGTGAAGTTAGTGGGTATTCTACTTTTGTTCAGGATGACTGTGAAATCTGTATTTTTTGCAAATACTTTGGTTGTATGACAGTTTTCATGAGATTGCAAATAGAACTGTTGCTATAAAATATACTTTCTATCTTAAAAAAAGGATATTATAAATAGGCATCAAAATGGTATTTAGGGGCCTGGAACAGCTACCTTACGATTGGCAACTGGAAATGTTTAGTGTAGCATTAAAGACAGCAAGGAGAGATATAACAAAGTCACTAAAACCAGCACAGCTTAGATAAATACATACAGAGAGGAGGTTTCATCTTTTTTGAATGTTAGAATTCAAGGTTGCTCACTGAAACTAATTACAGGGAGACTGGATCAACAGAAAGAAATCTAATTTCATATAGCACATAAACTGTGCAATTCACTGTTCGAAGTTATGTCAATGGCAACGAGTTTGGAGAGCTTTATGGAAGATCAGGTTATCAGTACCTACCCATATGGATGCTTGTTTATCCCTTTCTGAGTGAGGCAATTATGTAATAATTATTGGTTGCCTACCCATCTAAGCATGCGAGTTTTCCAAATGGCACTAGGTTATGCAGAATGATAAACTAGTTGGACCCTTATGTTATAGTTTGGTTTGCTGAAATATGGGTCTAATTGTCTGTTACAAACCCAACAAAATGTGGAGGCCCTTTGGCTTCTAAGATTCATTTGGAGACAACATATCATAATACATCTGACAGGTTCAAAGAAAAAAATGCTGGAAGTTACTAAAGTCTGTCTGGTGGTAGAAGGATAGTTGAGGATTCTGACATAAACATTTCTACTAATGCTGTGATTTTAAAGGACCTTTGGTAGTAGAAATAGAGTCTTGAAGGTTTGTTTTAAAAGGAATTTTCAAGAAGGGGTACCTAAGTAGTTAGTGCATTTGGAGGTTATGAATTCCTGGAACATCAGTCCTTTTCTTTAATGTTACATTTAAAATGAATGGTTTACTTCTGTCTCCTCTCGCATTTCTTTAGATCACCCAGTGTTATTCCAGGACTGTCCAGGTTCTACATACCTTTACATCATTGTCTTTCAAGCATCTTATTTAATATTGTAGCAGAAACTGATAAACAGGCCATGAAAATGTTTCAGGGGAACAACAGATATGAAATGTACTATACTGAAATCCATTATCAAAGTGCTAAAGATCTGGACGGCATGTTACATAGTGCTCTGAGAACACAGAAAAAAAAGAGTATGTATAATCATTAGAAAGTGAAGCAAAGTGTGGACTTACCTTAGTTTTGATTTTAAAAAAATGACAGTATTTGGCAGCATAATTGGACATGAGAGCTTGTACTTCTCTTCTAGCTGCCAGAATATGTCTGAACACGGACTTTAACTGAGCCTTTATGCCAGCCTCGTTATGGCAGGTAGTGAAATCAGACTATAAATCATATGAAAATATGAGAAGGTCAAAGCTATCATGATGGTTAGAATGTGTTGAACATTGCCCTTTCTTCTTGGCAGATTGAGATGGAGAACAGTAGTTGATGCAAATGCATAGTGCATTCTTTATGCTGGATCATAACTTCCTGCAGAGTTACAGTGAATGGCAGATGGTCTCGGCACAGATCTGAGTCTGGCATCCCCTGAAGAAACCTTCTATGCATGATAAACAAGTGAGGCACACAATGAATTACAGCCCTTTCAGTTGCAATTGGTTCCAGTAAGTGTGATCTATTTTGCATGCTAAAGGACTGCTAAAGACTTCTTTAGTGCTAATGGACTGCTAGAGAGTTCTTTGGGTGTTTTGACTGAAACTTGCAAGGAAAGAGTGGAAATCAAGAGAGAAAAGGGAATGAAAACTGCACCACATCTATCTGTGCCATGATACATTTATAACAAATACCCCTTTGCAGTGACAATGAATATAAATTATAAAAAACACATATCTGGGGTGCCTTTTAGTTGAGCTTGATGATATCAGCATGTCATACAGCCCATTGTAACCTTCTAAGAATTGCAATTCATTGGTAGAGCCAATGTATTTAAGTAGGGATGGAAAAACCAATGGCTATAGCAGCGATGGCGAACCTTTTAGAGACCAAGTGCCCAAACTGCAACCCACATGCCACTTATTTATTACAAAGTGCCAACACGGCAACACCCCCCCATGGCCATTGGCAACCCCCTGCACTGTCTCCTGTCTGTTGGCACTCCCCGCAGTCCCCTCAGCTTCTGTGGCCTAAATGCAGCCTGTGGCTGGCCTTCAATGGGCTGCAGCGGGCCTCCCGGCAGCTTCCCTCAGCTTCTGTGGCCCACTGTGAGCTATGTTCCCCTCCAACCTAGCTCCTCTCTCACCTTCACCACATACTCTGTGTCACATTTGAGCCACCCGCCTTACCTCAGACAGAGGTGGGAGGAAGTGCTCCCATTGGGCTGCTGGGCAGAGGGGCGGGTGATGTCAGAAATGTCCTCAGGTGCACGTGGAGAGGGGAAGGGGAGCCCTGCATCCCTATGGCTTTCTAGTAAAGAAATCTGTGCTGGGGCAACGGCGTGTGTGCCCACAGAAAGGGCTCTGAGTGCCATAGGTTTGCCACCACTGTTCTAGGACATTATGGACAGTAAATGGATCTAATTCTTATCAAAATTGCGAGAGAAATGTGTTTTATATTCCATGCTGTTCTCTTAATATGATTAGAGGATTAAACATAATGTAATTGAAATAAATGCAAATCCTATAAAATCATTTGGCACACAATGCAAAATCAGATTGAAATATTGTCATGAGAAAGAACACAAGAGACTGTGCATACAATGCTGTACAGACCATAATACTGGTTAGATCTTGATCTAATATCTCAGTGTCTTGGGCTTATGAAGCTCTAGTGATATAATACTCTAATTTTAAACCAAAGGTTGCTTTAAATTGTGATTAAGTAGACAAAATAAACCCATCATACTAAATTATTTAGACCCATGGTTAAATACAACCATTTTTTAAAAAACTGTGTTTTCTGCTTATTTTTGAATAACAACTATCCATATTTCTCATGTTTTGTTTCCTTTTAATTATCATTTTGAAAATATATATAATGTATATTTTCTGAATTATTATATGACATATCACTGTTTCAACAGCTGTTTGGTGCAAAACTGCAAAATAACAGTTATTCATTTTTGTTACCATAATCTGGACAGCTGAAATTAAAGTTTTATTTTTATGTTGTAAACATGAATGACCTAAAAAAAGAAAACCACAGGTAACCAAACAAGTAACATTTTGTATTTTTAGTTAGTATTCATCACAGAAAACAGTAACACGGAAGCAACACAAGTAAATGCTAGGAAAAATTAAGAATATCAGGATTATTATCTGTGGAATTAATATATCCTAAACCAACATAATTCATTGGGAAATTTTGGGAATTGCAATCTACATATCTTATAATTGCCAAGTTTGAAAAATATTATCCTAAGCATTGATCAAGTATTGTCAAGGCACATATTTTGCTGGCCAATTATGGACAAAATGTAGCTTTCTACAACCAAATACATGACTCTACAAATTTAAGTTCTATAAACAAGTGTCAGTTTGTCAGATCAGTGAAATTATTGAGATCCATTTTGTGAGCAGTTATGTGTAAAGCAGCATTGCGATGCTTTTTATATTCTGACACTTTACATTTGAATAGCATTTCATGTAATCAAAGAGAATTTTGACACGTTAAGAACTTTTCTTTAAAATGTAAATAGAGAATTAACTCTAATGTTTTTCCAGGACACAGGACTGATTTAATCAACCTCATCCCTGGGTACATAGTTGAGTGAAACAAATCTTCTGATTCCATCTGTTATTTTGTTTAAATTTATTTATTTATTTATTTATTTGTTTGTTTGTTTGTTTAAATTTTTATACCGCCCTTCTCCCCGAAGGGACCCAGAGCGGTGCACAGCTATATAAAACAATTGAAACACTTAAACACAACAACACATTGAAAGAAAATCTAAAAGTAGAATAATTACAATGGCTAATTTAAAACCGAAATATAAAACCAATTTAAAACCAAGTTAAAATTGACAATTAAAGTTAATAAAATATTTAGGCAAGGGAAAGGTGTGAATTAGGTCAACCCAGTCTGGGTAAAAAGGTAGGTTTTTATAGCACGGCGGAAAGCACAGAAGTCAGAGATAATGCGAATCTCTGGGGGATTGTGATTGTCCACTAGGTGATTGTCCACTAGGTGATTGTTCACTAAGACTTCAAGATCCCTCTCACAGTTTCTGCTGTTGAGTTAAGTTTCGCCTAATTTATAGCTGTACGTTTGGTTTTTCTTGCCTAAGGGTAAAACACTGTTTTTCTCTACATTGAATTTCATTTTATTAGATAGGGCCCAGTGTCCAAGTCTCTCATGATCCATCCGGATCTTCAACCCATCTTCTAGTGTGTTGGGTATTCCTGCCAGCTTAGTATCATCTGTAAATTTGATGAGTTCTGCTTCTAATCTCTTGTCTAGATCGTTTATGAAGATATTGAAGAGTACTGGACCTAAAATGGAAACTTGGGGTACCCCAATGCTTCCTTCCTTTCTTCCATGGATGTAGTTCTGTTAAGGAGTACACACTGAGTACAGTTAGTTAGCCAAACTGTACAAATCCATCTGGTGCTGCTGCTGTCTATCACATTTTTTTTTTTAGCTTACCAAGAAGTAGGTGGTGGAATACTTTGTCGAATGCCTTACTGAAATCCAAGTATGCTATGCCCACCACATTTCACTGGTCCACTAATTTAGTCACTTTGCCAAATAATGAAATAATACTTGTTTGGTATGATCTGTTTTTGACAAGCCAATGATGACTTCTAGTTCTAACTTTACTTGCTTCTAGCTGTTCACAGATTTGATTATCTTCCCAGGTTGATTGGTGTGTAGTTCCCTGGATCTGTTCTTTCCCCTTTTTGGAAGATGGGCGCCATGTTGGGTCTTTTCCAGTCCTCTAGTAATTCCCCGGTGCTTCAAGAACTTTGAAAGATTCATTTCAATGGTTCCTGAGAACACATCTGCCAGTTCTTTCAGAACTTTGGATCTAATCCATCAGTACTCATGATATGAATATATCTAAAGCAGGTGGGGGTTTTCTTAAATTTTTCCTGCTTATTTTAATTTGTGTTTTTTTTTACAGTTCTGTTTTTTGGTAGATTGGGTTATATTTTATTTTTACATGAAGACAGATGCAAATAATGAATTAAGCAGTTCTGTTTTCTCTCTACTGCCCGTTACTTCCTTGCCATTTTTTCTCATTAGTAGACCAATTATTTCCTTGACTTTTTTCTTGTTTCTTATGTGTTGAAAGAAATTTTTTATATTTTTATTATTTTTGACATTTGTTGCTAGTCTTACTTTATTCGGAGCCTTAGCTTTTCTGACTTCATCTTTACAGTTTCAGGCTATTTGTTGGTGTTCTGCCTTAGTTCTGCTCTTTCATTTTTTGTAAGGATCTTTTTTCTCTTTCAGTTTGTCAGATAGTTCATTGTGCAATAATAGTGGTTTCTTCTTGCATTTCTTGTTTTTCTTTTTCATGGTATTGAGCTGGACTGGGCTTTTCAGGTTTTTCACTTTCCCAAACTTCTTGAGTTTTGTTCTTTTTCCCTTTAAGATTTTCATCCATGGGATCTTTCCCAAGCTCTCTCTGAATTTGTTAAAAACCAGCTCTTTCAAAGTATGAGGCACTGGTTTGATTATGTTCTATTGCTTGTGTCTGCATTACATTGAATTTTAATATGACATGGTCACTCCCCCGCAGAGGTCTTGCAACTTCAATCCCCTCTATCACTTCTTCTCTGTTAGTAAGAATTAGATCTAGTATAGCCATCCCTCTGGTTTCCTACTCTATCTTTTAAATGATTAAGTTGTCAGCTAGGTTGGTCAGGAATCTGTTCGATCTTCCACTTGATGCAGAGTTTGTCTCTCAGTTGATGTCAGAGTAGTTAAAACCCTCCATTACTACTGTGGTGTTTTTCCTATATACATTTGTTAACTGATTACCAAAAGGTTCATCTATTTCTTCTACTTGGTAGGGTGCCCTGTAGTATACAGCTATGTCAATGTCATTAGTTTTTCCTTTTATGTTGACTGATATGCATTCTAAGAGGCTTTCAGTTTGTGCATCTCTGTAGAGAGGAAGTGATCTTATATATAATGCAACTCCATCACCTCTTCTATTAGATCTGTGTCTTTTGAATAGTTTGTATCCTTCTATAAGTACATTCCAGTCATGGGTTTCATCCCACCAAGTTTCGGTAATGGCAAATACGGTATCATACCTTCCCTCATGTACTAGTACTTCAATTTATCCTGTTTATTCCCTAAACCTTGAGAGTTAGTGTATAGGCATCTGTCTCATTTATGATTGACCCTGGCTATGCTTCTTACATCTCCTACTTTGCATCTGACTTTTTCTTCATTCACTCTCTATCCCCTAGTTTGCTTGGTTGTCTAAGGGTTTTTGCTTGGAATTAGGTCCTGATTCCTAAAGATTTGTCACCCTCTCCCCTCAGTTTTAGTTTAAAACCCTTCTGATACGTTGAGCCAGTCATTTTTCAAAATATATTCTTCCCAGTTCTTATGAGGTGCAGCCCATCTGTTTTGATAAGATAGTGATATTTGTGTACCTAAATTCCCTTTTGTGTTTATTTGTCTTGACAGTTTTCTTCTGCATTAGTGCCGGTGAGGAGCTGTGTCAACAGTGGAAGTGACATGTTTATTCTATAGTAACTAATAGTTATTTACTTGAGGATGAAGAATCCAAAGCATTATCTTTTACAAAAACATAGATATGCTCACACACCTGTTAAAATAAAGATTTTTTGTATTGCAAAGGGCAATAGTCATCAAACCAGAAAGCTGTGAAGGAGCTAATAGTTAAAAGTGATTGTAGAGAGCAGAGAGGCTGTAGGAGAATTTAGATCTATATTAAGTGGAATTGTGGATATCTTCTTCTCATCAACGAACCTTATGTTATATTTGGGAAGAAGTCTTAATTTAATTCAAAAAGAGAATAATATACTTTCAGCATAAAAATAATAAAACAAGCACCAGTAAGAAGTGCCCCCAGAGTGTGAGGTTACAAAGTCAAGATGATGGCCACAGGTACACAATAGAAGCTTGGCCTTTTTACAGACATCACACATGGAGGGTTTTGATTGTGTAATCATGGTTGCCACCTTGACTTTTTTTTTAACCTTACCCCTCCAGAAATATCCCTGATTTATAATAGTTGTTGACAGTTTTGATTGCTTTGTGATATAAAGGCAAGATATTAATCAAGGATATAATGAGCGTTGCCACTCCACAATTTTTTTAGAGTTGCAGCATATGGCAGTGCAAATTCAAATGAAATTTGCTCATAATCAATACCTCTTACATTTGAATTGTACTTTTTCAGGAAGAAATGAGAGCAGGAAAAAAGAGTCCACATAACTCAAGGAGGGGGGGGGGACACCTGTTCATTCCACTTTGCATCTGGTATAGAGAGAGTATCAGTGCAGAACCATGAGATATTGTCTGTTTTCCTTGCATGGTATGACCACAACAAGAAGCTAGAGATTCTGCTTTCTTTATTGCATCTTGGGTAGGCTTAAAGAACCTCAGGTTGAGGTGGGTTCCTGCTCCTAAGGCTTAGTATTCACGTTGAGTTTTCAAGGATAGGCATGAATGGAACTCCTTCAAGAAGTGATGGTGCTTGCCAGCTCAATAGTGCTGGTAATTTGTTTTGCATGTTTTTCCTAAGATGTGACAATACACTACATATCCTTCATATATGGCAGGGGAGATGCAGATAACAGTATATTGGCTTGCAGTATAGTCCTTTCACTATAAAGCAGCTTGAGCATGCTTAGGATAAGTCAAGGCTTTGGTTACTCTTTGTGGCCAAACTGTGCACCAATGTGCCCAAACTGACTGGTACTGTCCTTTCCATTAAGCAAAGAAAGCTATGTAGGACTTCTAGGGATGGTAATAAAAAGTGTTATGTGAAAACCTTGAACAACAAAGTCATGATAGGCACCAGGAGGATAGAGCTGATGGACTCAATTGAAGTTGGCCATGGCATATGGAAGATTGTTACTTGGAATGAAAATGCGCTGAATAGCATGAGTTAACAAACAAAAGGGGGGCATAGATTTGTTATGTATCTGCAAAACTAAAGGGAAAAGGACGGCAGTGCAGAGCTAAACTAGGGTCTTTGATCGTGATGAGTGCATGTGAGGAAGTGAAGGTACAGGTTTCATTATGAAAGAAAAAGCTCAAATATATGTCACAATATACGAATGGATGTTTCTCAAGGTTGTTGAGAATGAGTATGAAAAATGAATTCATAGGTTATGCTCCAGAAATGGAAGAATCAAAGATGAATTCTGTGCAGTGTTCAGAATCAACATAGTCCATAGGTGAAACATTGCTAAGTGACATGAAATATTAATTGAAATAAGAACAGAGAGAGCGGAAGAGTTATTGAATCATGTGGAGAGCCAAGAATGAAGGAGAACAGTGACTCTTTGGTGAATATCTGTCAGAAAAAAAAGTTTGTTTTGAATATTGATATAAGCGCCAGTCAATTCAAAGGAATGACCATAACCCTAAAAGCATTATTGATTTGACTATTTATCAGGAAAATTTGAGAAATTCAGTGAAAGATACCAGAGTAGTGACTGGTTAATGAATATAGAGATTTTTATTTATTTATTTATTTATTTATTTATATACCGCCCTTCTCCCGAAGGACTCAGGGCGGTGAACAGAAAACAAAAAAAAATTAACATTGAATTTTGGAGTGGATTTTGTGGGAAATTGACATGGGAGAAAAGGAAGTAAATTGAAATAAAACCAGTGGAATGGAAAGTATAAGTTCTATATGATTAACCTATAGGGGAAGATAAATTTTCCAATAGTACAAATGAAAAGTGGATATAGAAAAAAAAAAGAATGTGAAAGCTGCTTTGGAACTTAGTGAAAAAAATGATATTACAGTATGCCAGAAAATAATGGGTGAATCTTTATTAAAGATGAGGAAATGAATAGGGATGTTTTAGGAGAGGTAAATGCTGATAAAAATTTAGTATACAGTTCTGTTTCAAGAACTGAATCCTTTTCAAAAGAAGCAAAAATAGCTTTGCATAAAAATGTGCTTCTACCACCTTTTTATATAGAAGTGAGAGTCAGATTTGCTAGGAGAAATATAAAAGTAACTTAAAGGCCATGGAAATAGGAAATTGAAGAAGTGTGTGTGTAAAGAAACAGTGTCAAGAATAAATTGGTGATGCATGACTGAATATAAATAAATTCAGGAGTGTTTAGAACAAAAGAAATAAGTTGAGGTGATTGGTCATATTTATTTTTGTTTGAGTACATTTGTTTTATAATTTGATCACTGCTCAAATTTGTTTTATATTAAAGCAAATTTGTTTTAAATTATAAAACAAAATTGTTCATATTTGTTTTATAATTTGATCAAAACAGAAAACAAATACATTAAGGAGGAATAAGCGGATTGAGAGGAAAAGAAAAACATGAGGTCATGGTTGAGAGGTGATGAGATCTTAAAAATAGAAAGGTGAGAACTTTAAAAAAACAAAAGACAATGTGTGAAACCATGTATGGAGGTGAGTGAATCAGTGGGAGTTTGCAAGGATAGAAAGAATTGGAGAAGTACACGTTATGAAATGTAGGAGTAAACTAGTAAATATAGTAAATTGTATTTCATGTTCTTTTTCTTATACCATCCTTTTAATTACTTTGGGTGGCTATTTCTTACTGCTTCTCCAAGCTCTGCATTATTCTGCTTATTGAAAAGGAATAGCATGATGGATGTGTCTGTATGTATGTGTATAGTTGCACCATCCATATACAGTACTATTGCATCAAATTGTACACAGATCCTTTGTGTTTTGTCTTCCGAACCACTGGGTTTTTTGGAAACGTGATGAATTCCCTAAGCTATCTGAATCATCACACACATGAGGGATATAGAACAGAAGTTTCCACAAATAAGCATAAAGTAGGAATTTATGCCGGTCAATACATTATTCAGAGCTTAAGAATAATAACATGTATTAGCAAGTGACCCTGTGGTTTTAAAAGAAAGACAAACTGACATGACCATTGAAAGAGAATGTGAGTTTAATTTGTGTCTGTTTTCCTTCCAGAGTTCCAGTAAAATCGCTGATGCATTCAGATTACATGATTTATTGCAGGAAATTGTAACAATTTCAGAATCTGTTTCCTAGAATCTATTTCTTAATAGAAAGTTTCTTGGTGTTCTTGATGAATTACTGCTTTATGTATTTAGTCTGGTTAATTTCAAGTAAAACGTGCATTCTTCTGAAACTTAGTTTAGAGGGTTGCCGTCCAATTTTATCCCCCACTGCCACCCCCACCCTTCACAAGAGTTTGCTTTTGATGAAAATGACTCCTGGTTTTTGCAAAGTTTGAAAATGAGGGACCCCAAAGCATAACTATATGCCATCATTGTATCAGTTGAATACAATGCTTACTGTACAATTTTGGTTGAGTAAACCAAGGACAATTATGGCAAAACTACAAGAATGGCAAATACTGAATTTTTGGCTATGCAACTGTACTGTTCATTAGTGACTTTCCTCATTCTTCTTATATATGTTTACACTATAGTATTCCACACACACACAAACAAACAAACAAAAATGGATTTCCATTTGGCTTTCTAATATTCATACATGCCAAAATAATGTCACGATTTCCCAGATTTGGAACATCTGGAATCTATTGAGAGCTGATGTTAACACATATGTGAAACTCAGAGTACCTTTGCTGATGTTCAGAACATGCATTTCTCCACTATTTGAAATGTGTGAGCATCGAAGTTTCATGTTGCTGTGGTAGTGCAGTAGTTAGAATGCAATACTGCAGGCTAATTCTGCTGACTGCCAACTGCCAGCAGTTCGGCAGTTTGATTCTCACTGGCTCAGGATTGACTCAACTTTCCATCCTTCCGAGGTGGGTAAAATGTGGACCCAGATTGTTGGGGGCAATAAGCTGATTCTGTAAACTGCTTAGAGAGTGCTGTAAAGCACTGTGAAGCACTATAGAAGTTTAAGTGCTATTGCTATTGCTAGTGACATGCCCATTGTAAAAGTTTCAAAGTATTAGCCTTGAGTTATTGCCTTTCACATGCTAAAACTGATCTTTCCCAAATGTTGGAAATGCATTTTCTAACATTAAGTATTCAACTTAACTTACAGAAATAGCATTCCAGAAATAATTTAAAGTCTCCCTGACTCCAAACATCTTTGGGTGGCTTACCCTTTAAAAATAAGAAACAATAAAATTTAAGAACCAGATCATGGACACCCAGAGCAGAAAATTATGCATACTGTATCAAGAAGAGGTTCACCACCACCCTGCCACGAGGCCTGGATGACCAGCCAACTTTCCAGAGATCTTAATTAGGGAGGAGTTCTTGCCGAGGGAGACCACTGTTCCTCAGGTGGCTGGCTGTGAGTCCTTGCTGGTGA
>JANHFO010000081.1:203201-214453 GCA_032468095.1 Pareas carinatus
CCAGAGTCTGTCACTCCTCTGACAAGCATCTTATTATATTCCACATTTGGAAAGTCTTCCAAGTACTGCCAAAGTTCCATGGCAGCCACACAACATGTAAGAATGGCTAACCATATACTTTGTCATGGTGGGATCAAGGTTCCATAATCATAATGCTGATCAATGTCTAAATCACTGTATTTAAGGCAAAAAAAGGTGCTGGAATCTATCACAAAAAAAGCACTGCCTGGTTGCATTGTCTTTAATAAAACAGAGATAATGAGTGGAATGAAGACCTCAGGAGAAAGCACTATGAAGATTAGTTAACCTGTTTTACATTTAGCAAAAATAATGATTTTTTTTCTCTCCAATGTAACCTTTTCAGCTTTGGAGGTATTCTTACACAGCATCCTATCACATTTATGATCTTATATTAGGGTAAGACAAATTTAATTTCCTGTTGACTAAAACATTAGTAATGTTTAAATGTATGTGATGTTCTTTTTGAGACCCATTAAGTCATATAAGAAAATAGACTTCAAACAGAGCTGTTGTCTCTAATGATATTCCCAAACATGTACTGGAGTGCTTCATTTTGTTCTCCATTAATTGTATTAAACTTCATTTAAACTGTTTATTAGTCACTTATAGACAGTCTTCTTTGGGCTGGACCTAGGATTGTTGTCAGAATTCAGAACTAATGAATTCTTGGTAAGGACTTCTCACTAGCACTGATGATGATGATACCTAGTTTGAGTAATGAAATGTCTGCAAGAAAACAACCAAGCTCAAAGAAGAACAAGAACCCATCATATGAATTTTCTTAGATAAATAAAATAAATAAATGCATGGTTATCAATAGCAGTAACTGGGAAATGTCTACAAAAATGAATCATTATACTTGTGTCTTGCTGGTCGGCTTCTTATGGACACCTGTAGCACCTTTTATTTCCTTTGTGATGTCCTACTAATTAGAATATTAATCCCAAAGTATTTTGGATATCAGAAAGTTCATATACTAAAAGTCAGTATTACCATCACCAAAATATCATTGTCAACAGATATGCTCCCCCAATAAAGAATGAACATAGTTTGGGGGAGCGTTCGTCAACTGTACTAAAAGTACAGGTTCTAAATTTCATGTAAGCACTGAATAATTAATTAGAAACATGAATTAAGAAAACACTATGTCATTCCATGATTTTTTCTGCTTCTTGTAGTGTTTTTGTCAAAGAATATGAGCTACCACATAATATTCAACATATCTCCTGGTCACCTGTTGGACACAAACTGGTCAGTAATTAATGCAGTGTCACAATAATGTTCCTTCTGGTTGAGTTTCCTTCAGTGTTTTTTCATACATTACTTATTTCTATTTATCAAATATGCTTAAGAATTTTACATGTTGACAATAGCACTATTAGTAGACAGAGATAGATGCTATCTTAGAACTGTGCTTTAAGATATAGTAGGCACTTCAGCATGGATCACTTATTTGTTCTAGAGTGACACACTTTTGCTTGACTCAAATTAAATATACCAAATATAGAAACCCAGAAGCTGGACTTCTGTCTATGTTTCTTTAGATCCAGTCCATCTTCTCTCCATCTAACAGATCTTAAGTCGCTATTCTTAAGTTAGTCCATCTGGGCAAGGTGAAATGGACTGTGAACACCTTTGACTATGATATCAGATGATTGCCCTCAAAAAATAGAAACCACAGCTTAACACAGTGCGAAATTAGATCGAGATTGTTCCTGTAAGAGAAATGAGAAAGAAAAAATTGAAAAAAATATGCCTCCCACTCTTCTTCATATTGTATATTACTTAATTATTATAGACACAAAAATGTGAAATCTCAGCTGTCAGTTCTTTAGCTGGTGTTGGTCTTCGTACACATCAAGTTCTTTATTACTTTAAATGTATCAGCCCCACCCCACCCCAACTCTAGTGGATGCTGTAATTGTCATCTTAATTTTTTCTCCAGCCTTTTCATCTCATTTTTAATCCTCAAATCCCACAACCATCAATTCATTTTTTTATTCTTTCAGTAAAAGCCCATATAAGGGTTCAGTCTTTTTTTAAAAAGTCACTTTTATTTTTTTTTGTCTGACGAAACTGATCAGCTTCACCATTTCTGTAAGTTCAATTAATTTTATGATCCAGTCTTTCCTTGTAGGCATTTCATTGCTTTTCAACTTTTTGCACACCTCTGCCAGGGGAATTTTAAAATAGATTAGAGCAGGAAATAACAAACATATGACTATCTCCTTTTATTCATATAACAAGTTTAGGTTGTAAAAGATGACTTCCCTACAGTTTCAGAACTTAGCAAGAATGTAAGCCAAGCATCTCTTATCCAAAGGCAACCTTATGTATGCTAACACAGAATACTCTAGTGCAGTTATAGTAAACCTTTTAGATAATGAGTGCCCAAACTGCAACCCAAAAGCCAGCCTCATGCTCTCTGCTTGTGTTGGTCTATAAATTCAACATCCCGCATAGGCTATTGGTCATGATGGCTAAGGTGATAGAAGTTGTAGTCTAACATGTTTGAAAAGTGGAAGACTGATTAAGTAATGCATTATTATGAGATGGACACAAATATATACAACACACATGGAAAACATTGCTAATCTCATAGGAGGCCATTGGGTTTCACCCAAGATACCAGCCTATAGCTCCCTAATTTTCACTGCATGATTCTCCAGAGATTCTTCTCTGTGACCTGAAAAATAAAATTAGAAACACTTTCCTTCTGCAAAGATAAATGGTTGTAAGGAGTGGTTTTGAAGTGAGTCCCATATTTAGCTGTGCTATATAGTATTTTTGGGTTGCATAAATCATCTGTACCTTCTATAGATATGATTCTTTCCCTCCTTCTAGGCTTATGTTTACCAAAATAATATCTATTTCAAGCAAGATCCCAGAAAAGCTGCTATTCAAATAACCACAAATGGTTACTGGAATGAAATATTTAATGGAATTCCTGACTGGGTTTATGAAGGTAAATTGCATTTTGAAAGAAGTGTTATGACTTAGCATGATAAGACTTGAGCAATGAAGAAATGCAGTGCCCCCAAACAAGAGTCAGAATGTGTTCCTTATAACTTATTGTTGTGCTAATACTTTCCACAAAGTCTACAGTTGCTCAACATCCTGTCTCTTCAATTTTTCATATTTTCCTGTCATATCATTCTTCCTCTTTGTGGCAAAAAAATACTTTGCCTAAAAATAGGTTTCATCTGATGTCTGTTGCAGAATTATTTATTGTTCTTAGTTTAAGAGTCTCTTGTATCTTGTGTATCTGCATTATTAGGGGACAGATTGTTGTAGTTTTCTTTCTAAAAGACCATGCTGATCAAGGAGAATATAATAAAAAGGTGTGATTATGAACTAAATGCATAATTTTATTAGAAATATAAGAAGTAAATTCTGCAAATCTGGAAAAATTCATGGAGAGGCTTCATACTTGAAGTAGCTAGAACTCTTATTAGCTGCTTTACTTCCATTTTTGGAAGGGAAAGGAGATTCTCCAGATTTGCAGAATTTACTTCTTATATTTCTAATAAAATTATGCATTTAGTTCATAATCACACCTTGCAAAGGATATCCTCTTTGAGGCAGTATGTCTCCTGGAACAATCCCATCATAATCATGGGAGAGTATTGACGGTGTGAGTGAAACTCATCATCATCCCTTCCTTCAAAGAGAATCCCTGCTGGACCTTATTCCTTTTGAGTCTATGGGGGTTGATCCTACTTAGTATGGTTTGAATGTTAACATGTTAGATTATTGAACAAAGTGACTGTTTTACGGATCAGCAACTAGTGGCCTTGAACCAACCTAATCTCTAAGAGTTTCCAGGAATGGAAATTGAAGAGACCTCCCTAGACATGAGGAAGGCTTACTTGGTGGGAGCTTTTATAAATTAAGAAAGTCTTAATGAAAATTCATGCAGAGTTTGCATTTGTGTGTGTGTGTGTGTATCAAGGTACTTTTGTTCCATATTACATATTAGTTTGGAAAGTGTAAATTAAATTATGATCATATATAAAACCAATAAATTTCTCTCCTTGCCCCGCACCGCTCAATATCTGTGGTGGAGATAAGATGTGATATATTTAATTTCAGAGTGAATTCATATAAATTCAACATGAAATTGGAGAGATGAAGAATTATGGTATTGACTTGCTTCCCCAGGATATCTGACCATAAAACCAAAATAACCCTTAATAAACCTGGGATAAGATCTACACTTCCATCAGCAAGGCACCACGTGGTGATAGCTATTCAGAATATTGTTATTGCTCATTGTGCTCATGAGAATGAATATGTGCATTATCTATTGCACTTGCAACACCATCATGAGCCACAAACACTGAGAAGGAAAGAGAGATATTTTCTCATTTATAGCCCTCTGGAAAGTGCGATTACAAGCAAGGCGCTTTTGTGCTGTTTGTTCCCCTGTGCCTATTAATTGGATGCTTGTCTTCATTTCCATGGGTCAATTCAGTGAAATCATTTAATTCTGGGTTACTTGCATCTTTAGATCATTTTTAATCTGGACTAGAAAATAGGGGGGGGGTTGAAAAACTGTTCACTTCTTGCCCTCAAAGCAGTCCAGATTTGACCAGGTTTCCCACAAATAAGCTGATAGCTCTCTGCTATGATTTTCCAGCCCTGCCAGCAAATTAGCAGTTTCTTCTCTGTGACTCTGCTTTCGCTTGCCCAGTTACCTCACAACTAACTGATGGGTTGCCAGATTAATGATTTTACAGGTATGAAGGTGGCATGTATCTTGATCCATATAGTATATTGCACAATTTTGCAACCAGAACAACAATGTCCTTTTAACCTGGTTTCTTTTAGAAGAAATGCTTGGAACGAAATATGCTCTCTGGTGGTCACCAAATGGCAAGAACATAGCATACATAGAGTTCAATGATACTGAAATACCAGTTATTGAATACTCATATTATGGCGAGAAGCAATATCCTAGAAAAATAACTCTTCCATACCCAAAGGTAGATGCACTTGTTTATTTATTTTTCTTTTAGCATGAAGCTTGGCTCTGTTGTATACTTAAATATTAAATAGCTATATCAAATGTAACTACTGACTTTAAAAAAAACCCCACTAAGGAATATAAAAGGGAGTGGTTGACTTGAAGCCTAAAAACCTCAATCCTATAGCCTCTCCCACTCAAGGCTGCATTCCTGAAATATGGCAGCCGATCAGCAAATCGCAAAGTTTTCTGTAGAAAATGAAATAAAATTGGTGCATTAACTTTGCAGTTAGTTTAGCACACATATAAAACATAACCCACTGCCCCTCCAAAATGAAAACGAAATGAGAAGAGCTCTCTTTGGTACTGTCATAATGTTATGAGCCTCTGCTTATAGCTTTTGGTGGGGAAAAAACAATACAAATCTAAAATAAATACAACCATTAGAATAGTTATTTTGCCTATGCCTATGCTAAATGGAAATCCAACTTGTATATCCTGTATTATTAAAATACAGTGGTATGTCAGTACTCATCATTAATTGGTTTCAGGAGGCACGATGAGTACCAAAAATGATGAGTACCAAACAAAATGTTCCTGTTAGGTATAATGTAGTGAGTCACAAGGCAGCCAACATCGATAAGTTGTTGTGTTTTGAGTACCAAACAAACAATGAGTATCGGGGCAAAATTTTTGTGTCAAAATGTGTAGAGCAACAAATTCGATGAGTTTCAAAGCAGTTGAGTACCAAGGTACCACTGTAATATTTTGAAAGGGCAAATCCAGAGGTTTTCAACCTTTTTTAAGGTGTGGACCTCAAAACATGTCTTTGCTACAAGACGGATTCCATTCCCACAAATTCAACTACTTACTGATTGACAATTCATGTATATTACTTTTTCCAAAATTTTCTTGACCTGACAACTTGCCACAGACCCCAAGGTGTCCACAGACCCCAGCTTAAAAACCTCTGGCCTAATCAGTTCCCTTCATGTATGCCTCCTATTGAATATAGTTAGCAATAGTCATGTTCAAGGTGGAAGCTGACCTAAAAGGAAGAGGATAGAATCTGAGGTAGCAGATCTTAAACATCCTTTGATGCATTGAAGACAATGGAGCAGAAGACTTCTTCCATGAGATAATAATCTGTATATCATTTGTTTAGTGCTTACAACTGTTTTAGTTAATGAGTGCCAGTCTACTATGAACTTTCAGAATATATTTGTAACTAAGACACATTTTCAATAGGATTCAAAATTGTCTGGAAATGGAAAAGCACCTTATGTGTGTGTGCGCCTGATGTGAATAAAAATCTCTATAGAACTTTTACTTTAAATATTTTAATTAAAGTCATTAGAGTTTAGTTTAATCAATTTATTCCTATTTTTCTTGAAGGCTGGAGCTAAAAACCCAACTGTTAGAGTGTTGGTTATAGATACTAAAAATCCAGGAGATTTTGGACCGAAGGAAGTACTTGCACCACCAGTCATAGCATCAAGGTAATATTTTCTTTAAATCCTCGGTTCCTCTTTTTTCTCAACAGAATAGCAATTGTTCTCAATCATTTGACTTGGGAATTTTCTCTCAAAAATGTTGCTTTCTATGTAAAACTTGTAGTATAGCCTTTGGATCAAGGACTTCTTTAAAGGAAAACTTTAGACGTAATTCTCATTAATGGTAGAAACTGTTTCAACCACTTGGTTATAGCAATACAAAAGGGCTGAGCTAAGGAGCCTGATTTACCTGTTCAAAGAATTTGGGTGGTGCTTTAATAACCTTTAAATTTTAAACTTTTGAAACTCAGATATTGTATTAATCTAGCCTATCATATCTACATAATTATTAATCTGGTTTACCTATCATAGGTAGAGGTAAGTAGCAATGGCTCTTAGATTTATATACCACTTCACAGTGCTTTACAGCCCTCTCCAAGGCTGTAATAGCAATATCAGCCTATTGCTCTCAACAAACTAGGTCCTCATTTTACTGACCTCAGAAGGATGGAAGGATGGATCAACCTTGAGTCAGTCAGGATGCTGCATTTTAACCACTGCGCCACCATGACTCATCGATACATAGATAACATAGATGTATTATTAATGCAATAATACAGTAAGTTTCCTTCTTGTCTTCTCTCTGTATTCACTGACTCCCTTCTCTTCCCTTTTTCTTTAGTGATCACTATGTCACTTGGATCACCTGGGTAACAGATAACAGAATTTGTGTTCAGTGGCTGAAAAGGATCCAGAACTTCTCCCTATCAGCAATCTGTGACTACAATTACCGCTCCAGAACTTGGGATTGTCCAGAGGTAGTTTTTTCCCCCATCAAGCTAACATTTAAAGTAAAAAAACTTTTATCAGAGAACAGTTTGGTAAACAGTCATAGTAACGGGATAGCTAAGGAGAAAATATTGCTTCCAAATTAAGCTGGGATTCTAAGTTGCCTTGTGTGAATATCTGATTCCAGAAAGAATACTAGTACCTATTAACGATGAGAATAGGGAGCTGATTTTTACTCATTCCCTATTACAACCTGTTCTCCCCTGTTTCATTTTGACAATTGACTGAGGCTTGGTGGATGTTTAGTCATCTAGTTTACAAACATATTAAGTCATATATTATTGGCTACATACTACAAAGATAGTGGTCACACCAAACCCAAATCAACCATATTAGGTCTCACCATGATGTGTGAATAAATATCAGATTTCATGTTACTGTATGGAAAACCTAAAAGGTCAATACTTCATTTTAAGACTGTCCCTCTGAAATGTTGTGATCAACAAGGAACCAAAATGATCAGCAACTTTGCACTGGAAGATCCAAAATGCAGGAAAAAATGCATGCCTCAGCATGTTCTTACCTGAGGAAAGATGTGGATAAAACCACTATTATCTTCTGTTTATAAAGTGCTTTTACCGTATCACTCTGCACACCAATGGTTAGTTAACAGGAGTGTGAACAGATGGGAGAACTCCATTAAGCTGTGTTTGCTGAAAAGATCTCAGGGGAATAAATTTCCATTTCATACTTTGTTTTCCGATTAAACCGGAAGTAATAAGGCGTAAACAATGTGGACTCTCTCATATACTAAGAGATAATAAAACTGCACTGGGCAAATAACGATAAGAAATACTTTCTGCAAATCCAGAGAGGATTCTAAATTTCATACTAAAAATCACCAAATCAGCAAATATAGCCAATAAATATAGTTTGAATACAAGTTTAAATAGATACCTTGCTTAAGGCTACCCTATCTGGGTTACAAGTTCTGGATGACCACTCACTGGGAGTTTTTTGCTGCCATCTAATGCTTATCCAGATTCTTGCAGCCTTGGTAAGCTGTCCTGCACATCCTCAAGTTTTTAAACAAGATTCTGAACAATCTTACAGAATCCTACAAATGTTCGTGTATCTATCATTGAGTTTATTGAATTGAATACTTTATTTGGCCAAGTTGTGATTAAACACACAAGGAATTTGAAGTACACAATGTACATGAAGCAGCAGAATAATAATGATACCAATAAAATAATAGCAAGGGGGAGTAAAGAAGATAATGAGAAGGATAAATAATAATAATAATATAGCCACACTTCATGGGTAAATATACTAAATATTTTAATTTAGCTTAATGGAATGAATTTGGTAAAGAAATACATCAAAAGAAGTGACATCTGTAACCTATACTTGGAAAGTGTATTGTTCGCAAGATGCCTTTAGACTATCATTGAATATCCTGGTTTTCATTAACAAATGTGATTGAAAATTCTATAGCATTAGTATGTCAGATTTCTGTTTTACGTTCCCAACCTTGTTGCTTTCTTTGATTTGACAGAATCGGCAACACATAGAAGAGAGCCATACAGGATGGGCTGGTGGAGTATGGCTTCTATGCTCTTTCTGCTTTTGGTGTTATCATAAGAATTATTTTGTTCTTTATTGACTTTTCACCATGCATCTATAAGATTCAGAGAAACCTAAACAAGGAGATGTGTAATAATTCACTCCTGCTTTGCCCACCCACTTTGCCTGGGGAAGCCAGTAACCGGGTCCCTAGGCAAAGAAGGGAAGTCAAGCAGCTGCATGTTTTGTGCCATGGCAGGCGGGAAGCAACGTTCGGAGTGAGCGTTGACATTGTAAAGCAGGAAAAATTCAGAAGTGAGGTTTGTAGCAGTCTGGCTTTGTGTCAGAGTTCAATTTCACTTTGCCTGGGCTGTCCCACTGCAGATTGCACAGGTAAAACATAGAATAAAGCTCTTGTGAGCCAGTGGAGATAGCTAAACTGTGGATCTACCCATCCGTCAAAACTTTCCACCAACCACAACATGATAGCAGTTTCCCAATATCTAAGGGGCTGCCACAAAGAAGATGGGGGGGTCAACCTATTCTTCAAGACCCCTGGAAGCAGAACAAGAAGCAATGGATGGAAACCTATCAAGGAGGGAACCAATCTATAAATAAGGAGAGATTTCCTGACAGTGAGAACAATTAATCAGAAGAGTAGCTTGCCTTCAGAAGCTGTGGGTGCTCCATCATTCAAAGTTTTAAAGAAGGGATTGGACAGCCATTTGTCTAAAATATTATAGGGTCTCCTGCTTGAGCAAAGGGAATAGAATGCTTCCAAGGTCCCTTCCAATTCTGTTATTTTGCTACTTCTGTAATTATTTATTTGTTTTTTTTTCAGATTTAATTTATTTTGGGGAGGGAGATGCCACAGACAGCCATTTATTATTTGGAGAATCTACTGAGTCTTGCCTCTGAGTAGAAATGTTGGTTACATTGTAAATCCTCAATGAATGTGTTTTTATTGCAATATAAAAGACGTTCCTTTAATGGGATAAAGGGGGAATTAGTAACATCAGAAAGCTTTATCATATTTTTACTATAGTAAATAAAGTAAAATTCAGTTAGTAAATAGTACATTTTTAATAAATACATAAAGTGGTAAAATTTCATATAGTAAAATATGTAGCATAAAATATATTTACTATATTTTGCATAATTTTCATTCATATCTCAAGGGTATGATTTCTGCTTCACCTACAGTTTATTATTATTGTCTCCCAGTTCTTTGTTTCAGCACCCTATTTTACTTCAGATGCCATGTCATATTACAAGATTTTTAGCGACCAGAATGGTTATAAACACATTCATTATATCAACGACACAGTGGTATGTCAACCAAAGAATTCATCTAAAGTTCATCTATATTGCAAGAGATGTAGTGCGAAATAAAGTACCTGACTTAAAATATGTTGTTTTTGTAGAAAAAGGCAATCCAGATCACTAGTGGTGAATGGGAGGCCATATATATTTATAGAGTAACAGATGATGCAATGTAAGTATCCCACCTGCACGGTATGTTAGTTATGTTGGTTATGTTGCCTGTCAATGAAAATTATATGCAAGAATGCAAGAATGATTTTTCTATTAGCCTTGCAGCTGAACCCCATTTTTAAAGGTCTTTGAGAGTCATTCCATATGACCAGTTACAATGGATTCCCCTAAACAGCTATGGCCTGGAAAGGCTTTAACGTTAGATTTAGCTCACAGAATAAAGACAGAAGAATTTGCCCTCCCTCAACTTGTGCATCCATCCATTAACATTGGACATGACTAGAAGTGTCTAATAGCATCTTAATCAAGAATATAATCACAATTATTTGTAGTATTACTATGATCTGCATTATTTACTCATTCAGGCATAATAGCTGATTCCAATCTATTGGGAAGCCTATATGACTTGCACATAAAGCATCTATACAGAAGCAACAATCAAATTGTCCCACTTTTTACTGAATGAAACCCAGCCTCTTCTAACTCCAATTAACACACACACTCAGGAATATATTTTTTTTTGCCATTAGTTCTATAGAGAACAAGACTTTCGAAGAAGAACTTGGAGCTCCATGTCATCAGGAGCACACATATTGAACTGGTTAAAAACTAAAGCAGAGAGAGACTTCAGTTACTTTAGGATTTGGTCTTTGCCTTGGCTTGTGACTTAACAAGATATATAAATTAAGCAGATGTTGGCTTATTTGTAAAACTGATAAATCAAGCCAAGGTTTAGTGCAATACACAAACCTGTGTATTCTGGAACGACCTCCCCCCAGAGATTCGTACCATCCCAGACCTCCGTGCTTTCTGCCGTGCCATAAAAACCTACCTTTTTATACGGGTCGAGTTGGCCTAACTTACACCTTTCCCTCGTCAAATTATCTTATTAATTTTAATGTAAATTTTAGATCTGGTTTTAA
>JANHFO010000081.1:243736-256703 GCA_032468095.1 Pareas carinatus
ATAATATATTTAAACAAACTATATTTTTATTCTCTCTCTCTCTCTCTCTCTCTCTCTCTCTCTCTCTCTCTCTCTCTCCACATTTTTCAAATAGGTAAAAAGTTTTATTTCACACCAAGACAGACTAGTGTTGAATTCCTAAAGGCAGGGAAACTTGTATAATTGATTTTGGTGCTTTTGCAATTGTAATGCACTGCATCCATTGTGATTGGATTTTGTTTTCTTGACATTATAATATTTGAAACCCGCTATCAAGTTAAGTTACTTAATCTAGTTGGTTTTTTTTTCTTAATTGTTAGCTATGTCCGCTGACATAGAGTTCTTGGGAATTCAAAACAAACATGTTACCTTAAGGTAGCATTTTAAAATGTTGGATAGGAGCATTTTACCCTGTGCTGTAGCACCTTGCATGGAGATAAGTCATGTGTTTGTGACTGTCGTCACCAAGGCTTAGCCAGTGGAAAATACCAAGTCCCCATCTTGTTAAAAGGATGTAGTAGCAAAAGATAGGAAGGAAATTTGTTCAGAGAGTTCGTTGTCTGAGTATGTAATATTGAGCTAGAAGAAATCTACCACAAGATTGCTTCCTACACAGTGTGAGTGGTTTCACTGCACTAATATGTTGCTTTAATCAACCTTAAATGGCTTGAAGTCAGAGTGTAGGTGGGTCACCTTTTACGATTCTTTGATTCCTTAAATTCAGGGTCCATCCAGGACAACTGGAAAAGCTAAGCCTTTGCTACTCGGATGCCCTTCCTGACACCACACAGAGTCCACAGCAGATTTTTTTTTTTTGTCCTCTAGGAGAGAGAAATAACTGTCGCTACTTAGGATTGAACTCTCAACCTTCGGAGTGGGTGGCGAGCATCTTCACCACTAAGCCATCGAGCCACTCTCGCCTTTATGTATAAAAATGGGGTTGAAATATGTTGGATTCACTGTTTCCTCCCTCCTTGTCCACAGGTGGCAGAAATGAGACGACTTTGGTACTTCGTTGCTGGATTGCTTTTATTGGTTGCTCAAAGCAGCTGGCAGAGCCCCCTTCAAGAGACAGAAGAGAAAGCCAGGTAAAAGTCAGAATTTTTAATGCAATAGAAAGACAAATGTGGACAATGGATTGTTCTTGTATTGGGGGGCAAACAAAAATGGAATTTCTTTTAAAAGAGTAATGTTTTTCCCCCTATCTTTGAAAACTGGATAAGTCAAAAACATGTCAAGTTATTAATGCTTTCCATAGTTCTTATTGTTGTCTAAACAGCATCTATTTCTCCTGTTACTCGGTAATAATTAGGTGACTAATGACCCTTTCTAATAGCAGTTATTTTTAGAATGCATCTATATCTTTGAAGGAGGTCGATACACCGTGCAGCACCTTTCAAATGTGCAATCTTCAGTGCAATTAATTTGTTACAAACCACACTTATAGATCATTCAAAGCTTCCCAGGCTGAACCATTAGATGACCCTAGACAGCTGAATGAAGTGAAACGTCACTCACAAGGTACATTCACCAGCGATTACAGCAAGTACTTGGACACCAGAAGAGCTCAAGATTTTGTACAGTGGCTAATGAACACTAAGAGAAGCGGGTAAGCAAAATAATTGCCCAACCTCAACCCTCTTACAAACTACTTCATTGGGAAATAAATTCACACAAAGTACTTGACCACATATAAACTCAAAGAAAGGCATGATGAAATATATTAAGAGATACTCTAGCTTCTTAAGTTTATGCATAAGCTTCACAGAACTTAAGCAAGACTTAAAAAATTTGCTATTCATCCATCCATCCATCTGTTCATCCAAAGTCTTCCATAAAGCCCTCCATACATTCATCTATCCATTCATTCTAACTTCACAACCTATCCTATTCTGGGGTCAAGTCAAATAGAGTCATTTTTCATATATTAGAGTCATCCTAGGAACTGTTTCTTCCTATGACTACTTTCTCATTCTCTAGCCTAAGCTTTGAATATTGGGTGCATTTCAATGTGAAAAACAGATATTAATTAATGGAGGATTGTAAACATTCACTAAAATGAATGGAGATTAGGCAACCGTGACTACTGCCCATGTGTGCAATTTCTATATAAAAGAAGAGGACATAAATAAGAAAATATCCTTATTGACATATTCTCTGTTCACTAGCCCTAGCAAAGTTACTCCCATTTTGATGGGGCAGACTGTGTCTTCTTGATGCACGAGTTAGAATTTAGATAGATAAGTCTTCATATTGACTGTAAAATTTAAATTTTTTAAAAAATTTACAAGGGTAAAATTCAAGACTACACAAGCACAAGAAGCCTTGACCACAATATATGACCACAGTTGAAGCCAAACTTTCCATTGATAAGCAAGACAGTTGTTAAATGATTTTGGCTCCATTTTATGACATTTTCTTGCCACAATTGTTAAGTGAATCACTGCAGTGATGAAGTTACTAACATGGTTGTTAGGGAATCTGTTAAGTGACAATTCCTCCATTGTCTGTGCTTATCAGAAGGTCACAAAAGTTAATCACATGACACACACCTCGGGGACACTGCAACCATCCTATATACATGCCAGTTGCCAAAGCATCTTAATTTTGATCACGTGATCACAGGGATGCCGCAACAGTTGTAAATGTGAAAAATGGACCTATGTCAATTTCCTCTGCGCTGTTGTGACTTCAAACGGTCACCAAACAAATGATTAAAAGTTCAGGACTCTCCGTATAGAATTCAAAAGACTCATGTGATTCATGAGTTCAAATCAGGTGATGTTAGCACAGTCTTCCCAACTTCGGGCTCCCCAGATGTGTTCAACTTTATCTCCCATAGACCTGTGTTAGCAGCATTCAGAGCGGAGAGTTATAGAATCCGAAATCCAAATCTTCTAGAAGACTGTAAGTGTGTGAAGGAGGGTTATACCGTAGATACTGATGTAAGCATCACCAGTTCATAATCCAAACACTTCACTGCTGGCACATAAAGAACTTACTCTAGCTTTATATACCTTAAAACCAAGTACAGCAGTTCAAATTAGTCAGCCTCTCTTTTAGATACAGCATCCATTGATTATTAGAGTTTAAAGTTCATTTCAAGATAGCCACATTTCAAGTAATTTAGAGGTTAGTTTAAAGCTCCCCCTCAGTTTAGTTGTGCTACAGTCTGAAGCAAAATGTAATTGTAATCCCATAAATATAATTCTGCAATCAGTACATATGAACTATTAACTGCAAAATATATACAGAGTTTCATATAAAATCATACAGATATATACATTTCACAGCTGTTGTTTTAATCTCCAAGTAATAATATACTATGCCAGAAGGCATTGCATTCAGAGTTACCTATACAAACATACACCCACACATTCAACCGCAAATTAAAACCACAACAACTCTTGATTCAAACGATGTTGTGTTCTTCTTCCATAAGGCCAAGTAGATCTTAGAGGGATCCTTTAACCCAGAAACTGGCAGACTTCATACCAGACTTGATGCTAAATCTTTCCAAGCCCTGAACTCCAAGTTCAGAGGAGTTGGCTTCTTGACAGAAATCTTATTCTAGTGACATGACTAGATTAGTTTCTTTATTGTAGGCAAAAATGAAGCATTAAGTCCAGGGAAGACCGGTGTACTTGCTTTGTATGTATATGTATGCCTGCTTCAGTATATGCAATTGCACCTATCTATAGATTAGTCTTTTCCTCCCACTTTTCCAAGTCAATGGATTATGTTCTCTTTACTGCTACCAAGAAATAGCTATGTTGATCTAACAATTCTCATAAGCTTGGAGACTTCTAATTCACCTTAACACCTAGAGTTTAGAAACAGACTGTTTATAAAATTAGAAGTTATATATATAGTATTGCCATTATAATAGTGCTCTTTGATACAATTAGCCAAGCTAATGGCCGTGATTTTTATCAATCTCCAGTAAAAGAAAAAGAGCCACAGAAGAATTTCTTTGATCTCTCCTAAGTTTTATAGTGTTGCATTCCATTGGATGTTCTCCAGTTTAAATATTGAAGGCTGATGGAGTCCATTTTCTTATATCATGTACCTAGGTTCAGACGCCATGACTTAAAAACACACATTTTTGCCATTTTTTTAAAAATACAATGAGGAATTGGACTTCCTTTTCTTAATAATTTAACCAGTCTTTTCTCCAATTTCCTTCAATGCTCCTGTGACATTTAGGAATTATAGCACTCGAAACTACTGCAAAATAGATTTTTATGAAAATATAACATTGGCAGTTTTATTTTTTTTTAGTCCATTTCCTAATGATCTCTAACACAAAATTCGCATTTTTCACAGCTTTTTCACAGCTTGCTAAGACATAATTTAGCCTGTACGGTCTCTTCTATAATGACTTTTCTTAGAGCATGAAAATTCGACCAAGTGGGCTATGTGGGTGTATTCTGTTTAGGAAAGAACTGGCAAGTGAGAATATAAAATTAAAACACCTTTTCCCGGGCTCTGCAATATCCTTTTTGAGGTGAAGTGACTAGAACTGTACACAATATACCAAGTATGGCAGCATCCTTGTAAATGGTATATCAGCACTATGGTAAGTTAAAATTTTGAGATGGTCCTTAACACAGAATTTATCATTTTATAATTTCCACATGCTGGTTGATTTCAACATTCCTGGTCAATATTATTCTCTAATGATAATGTAGATAGGGTGAGGCATTTTACTTCATATCACACTGACCTGTGTACTATAATCATACTTGCTATTTTTGTCGTAGATTTTTTTCAGAGTTCAGTTTGTTGACTCTTATTTTATACATGCGCATATATGCACACAAATACATTTTTCAATAGTTTAAAACCACTGTCCTAAAATGTGCTTTAAAATCTATCTAACAGAAATATGGCAAAAAAATAGGGTTTAATAAAACTATTTCTAAAAGAGTATTATTTTAAACAATTGATTGAAAAAGCTTCTTGGATGCTCTAACATAAATGTAAGCTCAAATTAGTAGCTGGCTAGAATTTTAATAGGAGATAATTGGACTAATTGTTAATCGTTCTCTAGCAGAGCAAGGTAGGGTATGTATAAAAGATATAGTGCAGATTAGTGACACAGTACAGTGTTTGGGATACAGTCTAGAAAACTGAACGTTGTCATATTGTAGCATTGTCTTTTCAGTGTTTAAAATGGAGTCAGTTTATATGTCCACCTCAAGAAATGGTCTTTCTCCCAAAAGAAAAGTGCATTAAACCAGAACATTAAACTGCATCCCAACATGATGCATTCACACAAACAATGGCTGTTTAGTATGTATGGAGATTCTTGGTCATAGTTGTCTAAAAGGTGCTTTTTCAAAAAGCAACTGAACTTCATTTTTTCCTTGAGGAAGAAGATGTTTCTTGGATGAGGAGCGAAATGTTTTCTTCTTCCTCCTCAAGGAAAAAAAAGTCCAGTTGCTTTTTTTGAAAAAGCACCTTTTTCAGAACGGCTGCTTTTAATTTTGAGCAGGTGCGTTTTAATCTGCTGCTAAATTATTTTTTTAACTAGCACAATCCTAGACTGAATTAAGAACTGTATTTCTGCTCTTATACATACAGAAAGGCCTTAAAATCTAGCTCTATGCACAATTAGTGGAAGCTAATTTTCCTTCCACAAGCTTCTTGACCAAGAGTAGTTTTGTTTCCCATCATCTGTTTTGCTCATGTAGATAGCATACAAGGTTCTTGTGCAACACAACTGCCCAGATTGAACTACTGATATGATACATAGACCTGCGATTAGTGATCTTAACTGAGATGTTTAGGGACTTTTCCAAGCTATGTTAAAGTTTCCTAACAGAATCTGAGGAGCAATTGTGGTGGAGTATACTACTAGAACCGAGAATAATGTGCTATTTGCAATTCCTGAAATTAAAAGCACAGGATGTGGATTTTGATTTTATTTCTCACCTCTTCTGATGTTTCCTTCATTCACCATTTCTAATGCTGACAGTCAAAGTAATTTGGTACTTTACTGTCTCACTCATCAGTATTTGGGTCATTGTAACCAAATATTTCATCCTGCATTGTTTTTCCACTATCATGTGTATTATTTTGCTTCTTTTATGTCTTCTCTCAGTTTCAATAACAAAATTGTTTCATTTCAAAGCCTTAATTAGATGTTGGTTTAAATATGTTCTTTGAGTTTTTCTAAGTCAAATTTCTTACAGTTGTCTACTGATCACATGCATGTAATTTTTTTGTGACAACAGGAAGGAAGTGATTGGGCATTATCAATTAATTAAATCAGCTGGATTAGTAAAAGGTTGTCATTGTGGCTGAATTGATTATTGGGATCTCCCTACCATCATCCTGTATCATGTTTCTCCAACCTAATACCCTCCAGACCACAGTTTCCAGCAGTGTGTCTAAAGATAAGGGTGGACAAATTCCCAGTAAATAGTTTCCCAGTATGTTCTTTGTGAAATATTGAAAGGATTCCTCCTGAATAGATCAGTCCCAAGTATGCAGACTAGATGCATCAAATCAGTTGCCTTTCACATGTTTTGGACTTCGATTCCTATTTGCCCCAGCCAGAACTGGGAATTGTAGTCTGAAACATCAAGAAAGCGGTGAGTTGCCTTCTATTAATTTTGATTGCTGACTTGAACCCTGGACACTTATTTCTTCTGCAAGTAAGTAAATAAACACATAAAACAGGGAGTGTCAAATGCCTAAGAATGGAATTGCTGGGGGGCGGGACGGACATGTAACTATGATTTGATGGTAAGGATTTCCTAACCAAGGAAAAGAGATGAGAGTATATTGTCCCTTTTGAGTGAATCATGAAATAGGCAGTTAATAGCTTTTTTTCTCTACATGTTTATTTGCAGAAGATGAGTGGATGCTTTAGAACAATTATTTGTTTTGTAAGGATTAATTACAGAAGAAATCTGAACAATTGTAGGGGAGAAGCTTTGTTCAAACTAATTCACAGAACCAGCATTTCTTGTTTGGCTAATTTTTTTTTGTACTTTCCAGCACTCCATGTTCATTCAATGTGGATCATTCAATCATTCTTACTTCCTGCAATAAAACTTTATAATATTATAGAGGAAATAATTGCAAACAAACCTTCAACCTAAGACCATGACAAGCAGTTCACAAAAGGTTATTCGAGACTTGATCATTACCACCAGGCTGGAAAACTGGTTGACTGTGAACTTAAGCAATTATATGACTTAGTTCATAATAAATCAATTTATTCACACTTATTGCAGGAGGGACTTTTGACTGAATTGTGAAATAATGAATAACTCAATAATAAATTACATATAAGCAACTGAACTGGTTTGCAAATGGAAACAAGTGTTTCTTCGGACAGAAAATGATTTCATTCTTTAATTCCAAATTGAGGTTATAAATTTTTGTCAGCTTTAGTAATTCTCTTGGATATTTACTTTATTGTAGAGAGTAAACTATATGTCAAAGCAGGGAGAATTAAAGCTCTTGTGTATTGTAGGGTTTTGTAGCTGTAGAATATTTTTAATAAGACCAAATATCCTTAATCATAGGATAGATTGATGGACCAATTAAATTTACTCCAAGCATAAATATTGTAGCTAATAAAACACGAAATGTTTACAATCTGTCTGGAATTAAATGCAGAAGTGATAGGATTCATATATGGGGTTCTTGTCCAAAAATTATTCTTGTCATTTAAGTATCACAGAAATGTTTAATTAAGGATATGATGTGCCTTTTTCTACTTGTGTAAATGCCATTTTAATAACTGTGATGGGTCTCTGCCACAGACAACAAGGACTTGAAGACAGAGAGAAGGAAAACTTTCTGGACCAGCTGGCAAGGTATTTTCAATTAAGATACATTGTGTAATGTAGGCGAGGCAAGCAAAATAGAATTTAAGCTGACTTGACTGGGTCATTTGGTTTTTTTACAGCCTGCCTTAACTGTGAATATAGTGGCATGTTCCTAAAACTGTTGGCCTTATTTCAGAGATGTTTGCAGCACATTGGTGCACATAAACACCTGCCTTGGTCAGCCCTGATGCTGGCTGTTGAATTATGTAGGTGTGGGAGGGGGGGAAGAGTGCATCTGGACATAAATTATCTCAGCGATTGATTGCCCTGCCTAGGTTGGTGATGCTGATGATGAACATGTATTTGTTTTATTCATTTATTACAAGCATTTTTATCCCTATCCAAATAATCTAAGAAGTCTACACACAAGGGAATGCACATCCACACACATGTACACACACACACACACACACACACACACACATCAAATACATTCCAATCAGTCACACTTCAGGCCAGACATATGATTTTTACATCGGAAGTTACTTCAGACAATCTCACACAGCGCAATCTATTCTGATCAGCAAGGGTTCCTTAGGGCAGCATCCCTCAATAATCTGCGATCCAGATGGGTTGGACTAATTTTCAGTTTCAAGCAAGTATTAGCAAGTAGATGTTAAAAGCTAAATTTCTTATCTCAGGGTCCTAGACAGTGGAAAACAGTTTTATGTGCTATGTTTTCTGCTTAGTTTGTTAGTTTGTTAGTTAATGAAGGTAGTCCTCTCGACAGCCACTGTGAATTCTGGTGGCGCAGTGGTTAGAATGAGGTATTGCAGCCTAATTCTACCGACTGCCAGCAGTTCGATTCTCACCCACTCAAGGTTGACTCAGCTTTCCATCCTTTCGAGGTCAGTAAAATGAGAACGCAGATTGTTGGGGGCAATATGCTGACTCTGTAAACCGCTTAAGGAGCTCTCTAAAGCACTGTGAAGTTGTATCTATAAGTCTAAGTACTATTGCTAGTGTTATATGAACTAAATAAGATTTTCTTCAGACAAGCAATAGGAAAATGCAAAGATTGGCATCTAGACCAAGCTCTCCTCCCTCCCCCAATTCTTCCCTCAGCACATTTATTCTTGTGGCTCAAGAAACTAACAAAAGACATTCATTAGTTGAAATTCCACCCCAGTATTCTACTTAAGCCCAGTGCAAGAACTTGATGGGATGGAAATTGTGGAGAGAGAAGAAAAGCAGAAAGCAGCAAACGGTGGGAGCCACTGCCAATGAGTGAATGGTTCCTCCCATCCCATCCACAACCCCTAAGCTCTGCAGAACATCAGTGTTGTAGCTTGTAGAACAGAAGTTTTGAGTCATATGTCAGCTGGATGTCCATTCCTTCAATTGTCCAATGACATGGAGAGTGTGCAATCATGGCTTTGATATGGAAGTGACAATTAAGTCCCATTTGGAAGCGCACTGAGTCTGGAATCTCTTGCACTCCAGCATATAGGTCACCCTTGAGGTAACTCCTTTCCTAGCCCATATCCCAGGTTACTGAATATTGTACTGTGGACACCTGCAAATTAAATTGGCTCCAACAGCCATCTGCACCTTTGTTTTGCAAATACGTTGTTTCAAATGATCACAGCATATGGACTATATGGCACACGACAGAGAGGCAAAGGCTGGAAGGCTGCAAAGCTTGTGCTTCTCATCTTTGTGTGCGTACTGCAGAAAACAATTGCTATGTATATATGTAGAAGGATTTCTTTGTATTTAAAATTGCTGCATTTCGTGAACGTGCAATGTATGAAGGAATACTTTGTCAAAAGTTTACAGAACTTTATGCAGGTTTACATCAAACAGAAAATCCCAACAAAATGTGCACAAAAAAGAAACTAACTATATATCAGAGGTTTTCAAATTGGGGTCCATGGCAAGTTGCGTAGACAGGTCAAGAAAAAAATTGGAAAAAGTCTATTTGGAAATAGACACGAGTTGTCGATTAGTAATGAGTTGAATTTGTGGGAATGAGGTCTGTCATGTAGCAATGACATGTTTTGGGATCCGCAGCTTGAAAAAGGTTGAAAACCTCTGCTCTATATGAATTAAATGCATACACACTCATCTTCTCTGTCTCTCCCTCCACCCCTATTTATATAAAAAAAGAATATTTGTGTATATATGTCACTGCCAGGTAAAAGGTAAAAGGAAAGGATCCTAACAAATTGTTGGAGTGAGACCTGACCTAACCCACCTTTTTTTAAAAAAAAAACCCATTAAGGAATTACTTTACTAATAGCATAGTACAAACTCCAAAAAGACAGAGGTGGAGTTATTTGCAATGCAGGTAACTTTATAGAGAATTGAAAGAGGGCGGGACAAAGAGAAAAGATTCTGTGTGAACCACACAGTACATGCAAGGCATTTCTGATGTCTTGGAGAAAAATAGCTCTATGGCTAACTCAGCTCCTGGAAAGTGATGTTTCCCTAATCACCTCCCTCTCCTGGTGTTTTCCTTAACAAATTCTATCAAATCCAAGGGCAAATGAAGTGGTTGGGGGGCATTACATCTCTGACACTTTTTGACTCAGCATACGAAGGCTGGTTCGGAAAACAAACCGCTTCAATAAGCTAACACCAAACCAGAACATTATATAGTACTTTTATCTTATAGACTTTGCTCATATAAGTTGTTCTAACCTGAAGCCTCATTAATCTTCATAAAGGAAAAAAAATCACCTTGGTACTGTTTGTCAATTGAGAAACATGTCTTATTCTGGACAACTGTATATCAAGGGCATAAATTAGCCTAAGCCAGAGTCTGCAAACAGATCAGGGTGGATAGATATGCTTGAGTTATAAACAATATGTGGTGACACATGATTTCTTAACAAGTTATTCATTCATTGTTCCCATGATAAGTTTGCCAAGTTAGGTATTAGAGAATGCCTAAAGTGAACCTACTATGACTTACGAATGGGCTAGGGTTTTCTTTATCAAAGACCTTCAGTTTTGCTCTTGTCCTATAATGCAACTTCCTTTCACATAACTGGAGAAAGTTTTGCCAGGCAATCACCTCAAGACTAGGGGAAACTTCCTAACAGTAAGAACAACTAACCAGTGGAACAGCTTCCGCTCAGAAGTTGTGGGTGCTTCATCACTGGAGGTTTTTAAGTCACTTGTCTGAAATGGTGTAGGGTTTCCTGCTTGAGTAGGGGGTTGGAGTAGGGGACCTCCAAGGTCCCTTCAAACTCTATTCTATTCCAAAGTTATTTTGAGTAGTCAAACAAACTTAAGAAAGCAAATGGAATTGGTCATGTCAGAGAGTCATGTGTCATCTTACTATGAAGTACACAATCCCTTTATTATGTGCCTGTTTGGAAAATACTCATTTTTTGAAATCCTTCTATATGAATACCAGCAAAATACTTGCTGTAGTATATGCTGAGCATAGAATTAAGTATTGCAAAAAATTTTTTGAAGGACTGAAAGCCATTCAGGAATCTTGTCAACTAAGGTATCTAAGAACATGTCGAGAGCTGCAGGGAACAGGTCTGCTCTCACTGCTATAACTGGTATCAATTTGCTTTCCCATTCACCTTTTTTATGGCACAATGCAGGCTAAATCTATTCCCTGTTCCTATTTCTTTAGTGATTGCTCAGAAACACCAGCCATTGGTGTATGTGAGATCCAATAGACATATCTCATTTCCTCTTTCTTTCTCCTATGTTGTCATCATGCTACATTGCAAGGACATATTCAAATTAATCATAGAGAGAGAGGGATGGAGGAAAGGTGCTGGGAAAGAAAAGTGGGAATGAGGCAAGAGTCTAAACAAATAACTCTTCTTTTTTTAGCAATGGACTTGCCCAGCGTCATGCTGAATACGAGAGACATGCTGACGGCACCTATACTAGTGACATCAGCTCTTACTTGGAGGGTCAAGCTGCCAAAGAGTTCATTGCTTGGTTAGTGAATGGGCGAGGAAGAAGAGAGTAAGAAATCATCTGTTGCTACTATTGTTAAAATTGTCTTAGCTTTGGGGAAACTCAGTGGAGCTGCAATGTATTTCTTCGCCTTTACTTGCTGTATTTCATACTTTACTTTTGAAATTAAAGACGTTCTGCAGACATGAAATGATCTAAGTGCCCATTAAAATGCAGGTTTTAGGTTTATGATGATGTTGCATACATGAATAGGTCAAAATTCTCCCTAAGCCCAAGTCATATGGAAGACCAATGAAATTCTAATTTTTTGGATCTGTTTTTTTCCCCTCGTTATTCTTATAATTATCAGATTTGTTGCCCCAAATCTCTCACAAGGTCTTTGTTTACTTTTCAATATCCTGTTTTTTTTCTAACATTTTTGTTCGTTTCCCAAAGTTTGTGCATGTTGCTCCTCCCTGAACTTCTTCTTTCCCTCAAGTATCCTCAAGAAGTTGCTGTTAAGCTCATTATCACACTGTCAGTCTCTTTCCACTCCTTTTAATGTTTTCTTTTTACCTTCCCACTCTCATTCTGCAATATATTGAATATTTACCCCTACCCAGCCTCAAAGCATCCCATAACTTTAGACTGCCAACACTTCTGTCAGTAACCTGTACTCCATCAGTAACCACCTACATCATGTTCTCACCATTTTTATGAAAACAACCTCCCCTTCTTTTTGCTCCTTGGATCGTTATACCTACTGCTGACTCGAATCGATCTTTCTTGGCAACTGAACATTTGGAACAACATTTTTCTGGCTTCAATCCCTCCACCCCACCAATTCCACTCACTTCAATCCTCACCCCCCCCACACACACACATAGTGCTTTGCTTGAAGGGCCTGGCCCCTGAACATCAACTTATCTTTGTACTTCTTTACACCTTTAGACTGTGAGCTCTCTGGAGCAAGGCTTCCCATACCTTCTCCCTTGGCTCACTTCTCCATATCCACGCTGCCAATTGCAAAAAGCACCCTGAATGTCACTGGCACTCTATAAACATATATTATTATTGCCGTCATCAGCATAATAAAATAAGTTCTGAGAGTCAACTGTGTGTCTTGAAATTAAGGTGCAAAGCTGAGAAAAATATATTTCTGGAATACTTGGTTAGGATAACCCAGTAAGCATCCTTTGAGAATATTTTTTAGAATCGAGGAGGAGGAGGAGGAGGAGGAGGAGGAGGAGGAGGAGGAGGAGGAGGAGGAG